>JANEYF010000379.1:0-58481 GCA_029963845.1 Rhamnusium bicolor
CAGTAACAATTTCTGAAATTAATTATTGTGTATTATGTACGTACTTAAAGAACACCATATTTTAATAATTTAATTAATGGAACAGATGATACTCTAGCATCCATTGATAAATATTTTGATATTTAGCACAACTCTGGAACAACATAATCAGACATTAAATATTTTTTTGAAAATGTTAAATCTCAACGTAACATTTAAAATGGACAAGCTACAACTTACACTAAAAAAAATACAATTTTTTGGGTGCAACATTTTAAATAATATAAAAGTTTGGATTAATTTAAAATTGCCGCCAGTTAATCAACCAATGAAATAATTCGATCTGTGATATAGCCAAACCTGTGTTTCCATATTTTCTTTATTTAAGTATTGTTTTGGTAGCTGAAAACTATTTGAGAATATTTGTGATTTTGAACGATTTCGATAATTTGTACATTAATTTTTGAGCTATATTAAACATCTTCAAGACTAAGTTGTATACAAAATAAAAGGTAAGTATTTACATATTTTTTAACTTAATGTATATATTATAATATACAGGTATTTTTAATTGTGCATTTTTTGGTCGTTTTTATTAAAATTTATGTTCCACTTAATGAATTGCAAAGAAAATGATTCTGTTATTGATTTACTATTGCTGTTCATTATTTATAATTTAAACCCTTTTTAGAATGGTAAATTTTTTTACGACTTTGTAATAAAACGCACGCTCCAATACTATTAAAATAAAATTATTATAATCAGGTGAAAAGCTAAAAATAAATGAGAATGATGATAATAATTAATATTTATTTTCAATCGTCAATTCCGTAAAAGCAACGTAGAATACATCTATAACATAACCTAACTCATTCGATTTCTGCCATTTTTTTTTTTAAATATTTAAATGTCGAGGTTTTAAAACAGGTACAAATAAAATTTTCTCTCTTCGTACTAAGGTAAAAAAAAATCAATGTGAATGAATTTATAGTTCTATCTATAATTGAATAATAATCACTAATCAGTAATCACCAATTACGTTTTCAAAAATACGTAAAACTGGAAAAACTGCGGTACCGTCTTCGCGTTCACTGGCTGCTTTTGTTGGGCGCCAAACCTAGTCGGATGAAGTCATAAGACTAAAATCAAAACTTTGTTATTTTTTTAACCCCTTTCCGGGGTAAAAAAATGTACAATAAATTCTGTGATCTCATATTTATAAATACTATCGAATAAGCAAATAAAAAAATATGTGGGAAATGTCCATTGTTTCTCCAATATAAAATATCTGATGTGGCCAGCACATAACATTCTTATACCAGTATATATCATCCTGATCTAAAAAAATTGTTCTATTTAATTCTTCACTTACCTCAATTAAATTTTAATAGCGTACCTTGACAAGTTTCATAAAAATTTTTAAATAATTAATTATCAGCGTCATTCGACACTGTTACTAATAATTCATGTCATATATTTTAATAATTTTTTGTTATTGACATTGACATTTTTGTAACTAAATTAGACCTTCCAAATGTTAAACTGTTAAACTTATCCTAACCCCATTTTAACGTAATGACGTTATGAACAGTACCCAGTGTTATAGAAATTTGATTTTTTTATTTCTTAATGATAATAATTTGCACAGAATTAAAAACAGCGCGTGTTGCCATCGAGTCTACTTAATAAATAAAATTACGAACATGTGGAATTACATGGATACATAACAAATACGAAAACGTGCTGAATGCAATGATCTATTGTTCGGATTATTTTTTTCGTGCGCGCTCGGCTCGTTCTGTTCGTTCGGGCAAAGTGCTCAAATCTGGACCCAGCTTTAGGTATAAATAGACAGCGTGTTTGTATAAGTTTAAGTGTTAAAGTGTTGTTTTATTCTCACACAACTGTATTTACATAAAGGGAAAATTAACCAGTGTTACCTTGAAACTCGTTGAAAATCGTTAAAAATCGTTTCTTTCTTTTTGAAACCATAATTGTGTGAGAATAAAACAAGATAATATCATCCCTGTCATATACTGTAAGCTTAGTTAATCATTTCCAGATGATGTCAGCTTCATTGACGAATTGCGTGTCGAGTACAATACTGACAGTTTTAATGCTTATGGAAATTACTAAGTGTTAACATTGTAAGCAAACTATGTAATTATATACCTAATTAAATGTATGTACATATATAGTACGTCTCTGCTATGCAACCCAATTTCTGGTCTGTAACATTATTACACATGTTTTTATGGTATTAAAATAAAAAAATGTTCATGTGCACTTCACATTTATTAATACAGAATTTAAAGAATTAGGGAAATTATTAGCGCCAACTGAAGTATTTGTTGTGTGAAAAATAAACGTAAACATATTTGGCATTTATATTTATTATATTCACCCCCGCATAACATTTTCGCAAATTTTTTAATGTTTCTGTTTGAGTTTCATAATGATGTTTGTTTTAAAAAATATTCCTCTCCCTAGAGAATAATGCAGCAAGAAAAGTGTGGATGAAGAAATTAGTGATTTCTTTCATCACAGGGATGTAAAGTCAAAGGAGCAAAATTGATATTTATAACGATGTTAAATTCATTTTTAAATCAATAAATTAAATAAATGTCCAAAATTCTTTGATTATAAAATAATATTTTATTAAGTTTGATTATATACAAATTTTAGGTGTAATTTTCATTCTTATTTTTTTATACATTTAGATCTTTTAATAATTTGGAAGGTAAAGATGAAATGTATCAAGAATATTAAAAAAGAAGGCTCTGAAGGGTGGGTTCAATATGTGGAATTTAACTGCATACAAAAAATATTTTGATTAAATTTGTGATGTAATTATGAAAACTCCTACTCCCATGCAATGATAGATGTTTTATGTTACAGTTTCATAGTCTTTTATTCTCGAAACCTGCGTCTTATTTATTTCTGTGGGATGCTATGAAATATTTAGTTTACAAAATAACTATTAACATCGAAAAATATCTATAGCAACTATTGGAATAGATGCAAAGGAAATTAGTAGGTTAAAATTGTTTCAAAGAATTAATAGAAAGTGAGGTTGACCATTTTCAACAAGTATTTTGAATTTTTTATTTTTTGGAAGAATTTCTGCGTTCATATCTTTCTTGTTTAAAAAAACAAATTTATATAATCAGTAGGTATATTTCCGGTTCAAAGCACTTATAAAAATTATTTAACCGACAGAAGTCAATATGTAAGAATCAGACACTTCAAATGAAATGAATGGGGTTCCACAGGGCAGCATCCTGGGGCCAACATTTTTCACAAAGCTTTATTGCCCAACAGAAGACCCATTTACAGGGCAATGCATAATAAACAATAAAATAAAATGTACGTAACAAAGTTATACAAATAATATAAATATAAGTGACACGTTTATACATGATAAAGTCTTACAATAGAGAAAAAGGAAATATACACATACAGAGAGAGAAAAAAAATGACAAAACCGAAATTTTACACAACAGTTCGCTCTTCAAAATGTTTAACAGCCATTTCTACAAGATAACTCAATGAACAACAATTAATATCGCATAAGTGACAAATGTTATTAAAGTTTTTAGACAGGTGATATATAGGTGATTTGAATAATATGTTGGTTCTTGGTATATTACATCTAGAAGTCAGATTGTGTCTTGAATTAATTCTGGGTACATAAAAATTAATTTCATAAAACAAATCCGAACAGTCAATCATATTATGCAATAATTTTTACAAAAATATCAGTGAAATGCAAATCCTCCTTAAATCTAAGATAATAATACAGAATCTATTAATTAAATATTTATAATTCATTCCTCTATCAAGGTAAGCACCATCTACTTTAAAACACAAATATTTGAAAAATGTTTTTTGTACACGCTCAATTGTTTGAATATCACAATTATAATGCGGATACCAAATTAGAACAGCATACTCAAGCCTAGATCGAACATAAGCAAAATACAACATCTTTATAGCCTCAATGTCAGTAAACTTCTTACAGTTTCTTACAATAAATCCATAAAATTTCATAGCTTCCGAAGTTTTGAGAGATATATGATCTTTAGAAGTAAGTTTGGAATCAAATATTACACCTAAACCTTTATGACTTTATTGACCTATACCATAGGTTTAGTTCTAAGATAATAGTTATGATTGTGAAAATTGTGAATTTAACCTGTTTGTGTGACCACTGAATGTTTATACAAGCCTGAACAATAACAGCTTTGTTATTATAAAGTTAACAGACCTGTTCGTGCTTTTTTACAAAAAAAAAAACATCTAAAAGGCTTAAAAAAGTATCAAAATAGACTGTTTAACTGCTTGTACAGTTCGAAAAGGTCTGTTAAAAAACAGCTGTTTGAACAGTTGAATTATTTTTTTTTTGTAAGCAGCTCTTTATAATAATAAACACTCTCATTGATCAGGCTTATATAAACATTGAATGGCAACACCTCCAGGCCAAATTCACACTCTTAGCTCCACGCTCTTATCTCTCTCTCCCCTGACACTAACACCTAACTCTAGATTCTATAACTGCCCACGTATACGACTCATTGGCCATTGATGGTAATAGTGACGGGCAACAACGTCTCGTCTCTTAATGAGCCAGAATTGACACTACTAGAGTTGTTTTAAATTAATCTAATTCGAAAAATATTAGCATGATTATGTTTCAAGACAAAAATAACGTTATCATGAACAAAAAAAAGCAAAAAAAATGCCTATAATTAATGAAAGCAGTTATTGTTACCATTTATGTAATCTATATAATGATTTTTATTGAAGCCTAAAACCAAAAATAAAATTGATAAAAAATAAACAAGTTATGAAAAGAAATGCAGGAGGAACATTTTTTTGACCCACCCTGTATTTGGCTCGAATCTTAAAATTTCTCTCAGATATAAGTTAATATACAAAATTAAATGTGTCAATAAACCTATAATTTTAAAAATAACTCGTTAATTATAATAAAATTTGCTGCAGGATGTACAAAATTTTTTAAATTGACTTTGATAAATTAGCTAAAGCAAATTTGGATAATTTAATATCTCCGCATCGCGTAATGAAATAAAGCTTGATTTAATTTAAAATTTTGATACGAATTAATCAAATCCTATTATTGATACTTGAAGGAGCATCTTTACACAATAATTGTAACAAGTTTATAGATTGACTTGATGAGGTATCAAAGAGGGAGCAATTCAGTTAAACACTATATAAATAAAAAAATATTAAAAGTGTATTAATGAAATAACGAGTTTTTCACGGAATTTTAAAATAAAATACTACAAATATAAAAATCACTCTATTATAACATGCAGCGTGAAATGTCTTCGAGTAAAACCATACTGTTTAACAGAGAACGAAAAGGCACTGTCAAGTGTCCATATCCATTCGACTAAAGTTTTTTAAACGCGGACAAAAGTTGAAAGGTGTATACAAATAGGACAAAAAATCACCGAAATGAACAAGTCATAAATTCCACCAATCGAGTATTTTCATATGAAGTAAGGACTAACACTGACGTAGTTTTCCATGAAACAGCAAAACCTTATATATTGCAATCAGCGCGCGTTTCGCCAACCACGTTGGCATCATCTGGAGATGATTAAAACAGTTTTAATGATTCATCAGCCCAGGTAAAAAAAGTTTTAAGTGCTCATATGAAATGAATGGAGTATAGATCGGATCAGCCAGTTCTACCAACTTAAAAGTGAGGGTGGTAAATGTGGGAACTTTGCAGTAACCGATTAGTAGTATAGTAGAGGCCATTTTAAAGCTACCAAGAAAATGACATTCATTCGTCGCATTTGCTACTTTTTGGTAAACTATTATTGAATGATATTGACATAGATAGAAACATAATTCTAGAAAACCATTTATTTATTAAATATGGTCATCTGCAAATAACTTTTATAAGTAGATCATTATTACTTCATAACACACAAACAAAAAAATATTTTCTATCAAGAAGTTTACATTTTCAAGTGTACACATAATTTTTGAAAAATTTTTTTTTCAAAATACAATTTTCTAGAGAGCGCGTCTTTTTATCGAGTATCACGTAAACATTTTACAGAAAACAAATAGTCGTTTTAATTTCCACACAGAGTGAATGTAAAACATCATGGTTTATTACCTACTCATATTTCGTTCAATCGATTTAACTTGGACATATTGACTTCAAACTCACAATCATTAAGTCCGATTGCAATATGTTATACTTTGCTATTCGAACGAGAGTGAGAAAGAGAGTACCACTACGTACCAGCTCTTCTAAAAGTTAGACATTTCTACTACTTGGTTACGTTCCATTTCCGTAGTAATCTAGTTGTCAACATGTTACAAGGAAGGTTTCGGAATAGAAATTACTACGTAATAACTATTCCTCATTTTGGTGAATGTTTGGTAGACGGATCGTTCCCATTATGTAACGGTCGTTAGTTGCGGAAACCTTTAAAGTTCCATGACTACGTAGATACTACTAAATGTGCTGCTTAGGATGTGCCCAGAGAAAAGAAAATAATAAAAAGTGACTTTTCACTCTGCTCTAATTTGTCAATTTTTTGTGAAATTTTCTGACAACTGAAGTGTATCCTGATCATTTAACCTCTTCAGACGTGATGTATACTGTAGTGTATATTAATTTGACATAAGGTTGTGACCTGGTATGATCAATATTTACAATTTACACCATGGACATTAATGTACAGTATAATAATGTACAAACCTTAACTATGATTATCATATAATTTATTGAGTCAGATCTGACTAGTTTGAGGCGATACCTTTACATAAAAATGACTGTAAATGACGTTGACAATTTTAGACCAATTTCCATTTTGCTCTTGTTTTCAAAAAATTCTAGAAACAGTAATAAACAATTTTGAAACTAACAACTTATACATAGATTAACTGACATAATCACTAGATGTTTTGAAAAAGGCGAGTATGTACAAGCCCCCTTTCTAGATCTCTCCAAAGGCCATAGTACGAATTCATGTATACTAAATATAGAATACGGAGTACCACAAGGCGTAGTATTGGGGCCGATTTTACTCTTCCTATAATACATTAACGACTTAACTGATATCACCCCTTCCAAATTCGTCTTATTGCAGATGATACCACTATCACTCTTCACAAAATGAACCTGATATCTTAGGTACTATCATGAATGAGACATAGTCAAAAACCCAGGACTGGTTTACTGCAAACCAACTTAGCTTAAATAATTTTAAAATTGAGACAATGATCCTCAATTTAAGAAACTTAACTGGAAAGACCCCTAAAAATACTGTATACATATATTGTAATGTCTCTTATATATTAAAGAGAATCAGATCAAAGATTTTTTACGTCTTTCTAAATTTGCAGGCATCAGACAAATTGACTATAATCGGTTTAGGTATACTGTTTTTTACATTTCTTATCGTATTTGTCCCATTCTTGACTTATGCAAATACTTTACTTATTACCATCAATAAATATTATTATTATCTCAATTCGTCTTCCTAGACATAACTTTGAATAACAATAATGTTTCGCTTTAACATAAAAATATTATTTACAATAAATTTAATACAAATGAAACAACGGAACTATTAGTACTTTTTGACGTCCAACAAATACCAAATTTAAAACAAATTAGGTATTTTTGTTGGTAAAACTTCTATTAAAATATGGAATGAAATGGAAATATAATAACGGCAAATTTTTTTTTACTAATTATTATTTTTTTTACTTACAAAACTTACAAAAACTTATCACAAATAAGCGTAACACATATCTTTTTAAACAATTACTTTCCCAGCTATTTACCAAACGCTGAAATTTTAATTATAAAAAAGATAATATGCACATTATGTTCAGTACGACTCACTCTGTTATTTTTAATTTTAACTACTCTGTTCAGTGAAACCAAAAATAAATTAAACAGAATTACTCACTAATGCGATAATCACCTCAAAACTTTAAAACATCCATAGACACGTATTTCTACATTTCTGTGTCGTTAGTGTGGCTTTTATAAAGCCTTAAAAGTAATTTTACAATCCAAATTTCAGGGTAAATAGACGGGAAAGTTATTGTTTAAATAGATATATGTTATACATATCTGTGATAAGTTTTGTAAAAGTTAGAAATTAATAATTGGAAAAAATTTTTTGTCACTATTAAATACCAAATTTTGATACAAATTCATTGAGTTGATTTTGTACTTACGAGCTCTGATTTTAATATCCATACATATCCAGTGAGTTACTCTAAAACGAGTCATTCAATGTAGAAACATTATGAAAATGCATTTTTTCCTTAATTTTTTATTTCACGGTTATGAAAATATTTAAAAAAAATTAGAAATTGTCTACTATCAAATAAATTTTTTTGACAAACCCAAAAGGATTAGCGAGGACTGGATAATAAAAATAGATGTGTCAGGTGAAGCAGACTTTTTCATTTCGTAATACTAGCAATAAAATTTATTCCTCTTCCGGACCCTTTTAGGAATTTGCTCGGTTCAGTAGCATAGTTGGCTGAAACGCACAATGGCAAGTCTAACTAGAAATCGATCTACCATAGCTTCGGGTTCAATCCCGCTATAACCAACTGTGGCAATGCTGAACGGAATGATTGTATGTCCATGTTTTTCAAGATCTATCCCTCTTCTAGACAGCATCGGCTTTGAATTGGGAGGTTGTCTACTTTCTGTGGTGTTTATTATTATTATTATTATTATTATATTAATCCTTGAACCACTGTATGTACAAAAATTGAAAACGGAAATATTTCAAATAAAATGGATATTTTCAGCGGATGTTACGGGCTTTGCTAAAAATATGTTTTTTTATTACCTATAAATTCGTTCACGATTAGCCTCAGTTATTTTAAAAATATTGTGGGACCATTTACCACATATTAACTGCATAAACAAAAAAACAGAATAATTTTATTTTGCTAAATAAATTGATAATTTATATACAGTGTGTCCCCGGATGGAGTTCACAATACTTGTAATTTTTTTAATTTTCAGTTGCTCGAAAAGTCTTCTTAATACAAAAGTTTTGCTTATTTTGAAAATTCAAAATTCGTTATCAAATATTCGATAAATTATACAAGGCGATCAAGAACTTAAAAAATGTGAAATTTGTCCAGGAGTAAACTACCAATATTTTTCTTTTTCGAGGGAAATATTATAAACAATTGTTGTTCGTAATCGTAAAACCGACTTAAATTAAGAATTTCGTTGAAAAAGTCGGATGTCAGTGAAGACAAATATTTTCAAGATAATGCTCAATATTTGTGGGAGAAACTTCTCTATTTTGAAGAAAAAATGCATTCTCTATAAAAAAATTTTACGTTTTATGGTTACGAAAAACAATTGTTCATGGCATTTCTCTTTAAAAATAGAAATATTGGTATTTTACTCTTGAACAAATTTCACAATTTTTGTTTTTGATCATCCTGTACAATTTTTCGGACATTTGATTGCGTCTTTTAAATTCTCAAAATAAGCAAACGTTTTTATGAATAACTTTTCGAAAAATTGAAAATTAAAAATTTACAAGTATTGTAAAGGGAACACACTGTATAGCAAACAAAAATTCGTATTATTCCGACACTCCTGAAAACATAAAACAATAGCGATATTTTTTATAAATCTTTTTTATAGTTCCATTATTGTCAATCACGAATTAAACAAAGCACAAATTTATTGATTGTGAACTTTTATTAAAATCCAATTTCATTAAACGCCAGTCAGTCAGCATATATCGCTTATTAGTTGATTGAGTTTTATGTGTTTTGATGTTAATTGTGATTTCCAAAACCAGTAAATAAAATTAATATTGATGGCGAATTATCGAAATTAATGCTAATCAAGTAAACTGAATTCGTAATTGGGTACAAATTGAGGGATTCGTTATTAATATTTTTGTTACAATTTTTATACTTTGAACTGTTTCCAACATCAAAGCCAATCATTGACACCACGAGGTAATCTCATCTCATCAGTATTTTTTAATAATACCATCACTTTTGTGAGAAATTTGCGTGCCCTATCAATAACATATAGCACACTCGTAGGGGCGTATATGTATATCTATCTATATTGTGTTAGTGCAAAGACACGATAATTGAACAGTTCACAATAAAAAAAGTTTTTCTATTTTGATAAATACAGGCACGATATAATGAAGGAAAAAAATAATCTCTGAAAATAAAATGTCTGTGTCCATAGGATGGTATAGCAAGTAGCGACTCCAACGGTAAACGCTCGCTGATTTTATATAAGCAGGTATTCTCCTAATGTTAAGAGAATTAAATATATATAAAAAAATATATTTTAAATATAATTTAAAGAATATTTAAATTAACATACGAGTATATAAGGTAAAAATCTTTTCACTGTAACTTTAGTTCATTAGAAATTATCATAAACATTCACCACGAGGAAAAAATTGACATCACGTAATTTCGGAATTAACATAAAAATTAAGTATAAAGCAATAATTTAACAGGGAATAACAAATAATGTTTTATTTATTAACTCTTATTAATATACCCTATATATGATCTTGTTCTTCGTTAGGTTCTGGGCAAAATAGTTCAATATATACACTTTCCACTTTCCACTTTTTCATTGATTTTAAAGCAGCCTATGATAGTATCTTAAGACCAAAATTATATGAAGCCATGAATGAACTGGAGATTCCAGTAAAGTTAATAAATCTCACTAAGATGACAATGGGTAAAGATAACATGCTTAATAAAGGTACAGAATTAAACATCAAGAATGTTTAAAACAAAAAAAGATCTGAAATTTTGGTCTTTCAAAGTACTTCCGTAATCAGAAGCTGTCAAGGAAAATAAAGATTTCAATAGTGCCTGTTTTGATATACGGATCAGAAACCTGGACACTGACTAAAGTTGATGACGCATTACTGTACACATTTGAAAGAAAAACTGTTTTCATAATATTCGGTGATATTTGTGAAGATGAAACCTCTGTAGGAGCACAGGCAGTATAAATATAGTTACCACGATCAAAATCGATAGTGGACAGGCTATATTATCAGATGTAATGTAAATAACCTGACAAAAAAAGTCCTAAATGCTGAACCTGTTGGTAACAAGAAAAGAGAAAGGCCGAAGCTCAGGTGGAAAGATGAGATTGACGAAGACGCAGGTAAGATCCATGTATGGAATTGGATAAAATAGGATCGAATGAAGAAAAGTCGAGGCCCCCCTATAAAGCTATATGTTACTGATGATGATGATATGATTTTCCACATATTTTAATTTTGAAAACATTTAATACTTGATTGATTTCCAGATTTTTCCTTCAATTATTTGAAATTTCCCATAATTTGCATAAACGATTCGTTTAGAAACAAATTGCTTTAAAACATGAGGGATAATCGTAGATCTGCCTTAACGTACTCCAGGTTGGAGGTAAATCGTCTCCTGGCGTCGGGGATTGGTTCTGGTAACGGAAATGGGCCACGTTAAATAAATGATTAAAAAAAATAAAGAAAATAAGACTTTTTACAAAGATCCCATAAGTTGTCTCAGAAGATTACTTATACGTAATGCATTGGAAATTAACACCACTTTCCTTTCCGTTTTGTGAATTTTAAGCAAAATAACAAACGTAAGAACTAGATCCCTTTAAACTAACCTAAAAACAAACCGAAAATAAAATTTTAGTTGTTGACAGATGTTGAATTATCCAGGATTTGCAGCTTTAATCTGTTGAGCCTTAGAACGCCGCCTATATCGTAGGCAGTCATTTGTAAGATTAGAGAATTGATGAGGTCTCCGGCTTGTGAACAGAGGTCCATCTTCTGATTATGGACCAGTATCCAGATTCAGCCATTGAAAATGTCGATGTTCCTTAGAAACCGTGGCGTATCCACTGTGCATCTTAGACTTTTCATGGCGTGTCTTTTTTATTGCCTAACTAAGAGTCTAGTTGTACGAACATGGTTTTACCAAAGTTCAGTTGATTCTGGTTTGAAATCCAAGGATACAATTTGTAATAATAGTAACATTGGATTTTAAACTAAATTCTGCTGACCTTTGGTTGAACCATGTTGGTGCAAATGGCCCTTAAAGGGATAATTCCAGTTTATGAAACTTTCACTAACAGTGCTCGGATAATGACCGTTATAAGAAAGATAATATTCCTCAGGATGAAGCAGCAAATGTTTGCCACAAAAACAAAATCTGGATATGTACAATTTTGGCCTTCCTGACAATTTCGTAGGCATTTGATTTCCATATTAGAATCGATCATAATCAACCCTAAATATGTGGGTATCGTACAATTGGTTGTTCCTATTGTCCATCATATGTTCTGTTATGATCCTCATACTGTACTTCCAAATTTAGAAGCTCACGTTGGTGGCTGTGTCATCAATGTATTGAGCATGAGTGGTGTTGTTTCTTGTTGGAGGTGTGCAGTTGAGGAGAGAATTGAGCCATCGTTTTTATAACTTTTCTGTTTTTTATATACCTATTACTTGGTAAAGTGAAATCTGATTTATGGAGTTTAAGTATATATTTCATCACGATTACAACATAAACTTATCTTTTTTAAATACTTTCCATTAATAATAACAAAAAATGAAAGACACATTATGTGTAAAAAAAATTTTTCAGGCAAATTGAATTTCTACATAATGTTTTTGTGAGTACAAACATAAATTACGTAAAGCAATAATAAATAAAATGATTTAATTTATATTTGATTATTTGTTATTAGTAAGAAATAATAAATATAAAATATGGTTGTGATTACTAAGTAAGGAAAAGAATATGCTAAATAAGACGTGTTAAGGTTTGTTACACAGTAATTGTTCTAAATAGTAATAATTCACCGACCATTTATTAATTTAACTGCTGTTTTTTATATTACTGACTGTTTATTATTTTCACCGACCATTTATTATCATATTGACCAATTGAAAATAGTGGAAAAGTGTACTGTCTATAAAATTGAAATACTGATTATTTAATTTGTACCCAATTTTATATTGTAGCCAAAACATCGGAATAAGCGTGAGGTAGAAATGCCCCTTTTGTCATGGGACAATTAAAACAGAAACAGAGATTTTTCAAATCCATTATGCGACGAAATGGTGAAATTACACAACAGGCGTTTTAGTGTTCTAGAACACTAAAACATCTGTTTATACGAGGAGAGTACTAAAATCCAGTACTAGGATTTAGTTACTCGAGCGAGTTATTGGCACCGTGTAAAGTCACCATAACGATAACGAGGGACGAGGTGGTGTTGCTTTTTTGCCACCACTAATACATTTTATGGCAAATATTAAAAATTTAACTTAAAGCTAAACTACTTATTATTTTGACAGTAATTTTAGTTGGCATGTTTAATATTAAAATATTAAAAACATTGAGAAGGTGGGCCCATGAATGATTTTTACATAGGGGCTTAAAACTTCTAGTTACGTCACTGAGGACGAACGTGTAAGTACAGTTCATTGCAAAGATTATGAGGAATACAAAAAAAACTCATAAAATCACAGACAAAGAAGCCGACTAAGTTGTCGCTGGGCTAGATATTTATTGGGCGATTTTAAGGCGTTTTTTTATTGCTTATATTTCTGCAATGAAGCATATACATTGAGGGCCATCCTCAATGGTATACTAATTATGTCAACTTTGAGTTAAGAAAACATTTGTAAAATTATTTAGTGCAACTTCATCAACTATAATGAAATTTGGCTTACACAGAGTGAATACACACAGCTTGAATAAAATGATTTGTTTTTGTGACTATAAATTCTTCTCTTCTCGTTCAGTTGCAATGACCATCTAGTTTTTCTGAAGTATCTGCAATTTTACTTTATTTTATCAAATTAAGATGATTTGTTAGGTTACTAATACTTTAGTTAACGGAAAAGAGTCGATGTAAGAATGTACCGTCAAAAAATATTGTTAAGTGTTTGCTATCCATACAAACCCCTCAAATCGTGGATTCGTTGATTGAAAGTCCAGGTAACACTTAATCACTATTTTATTAACTAAATTATAATTAACAACAATAACTTAATGACTATTATAATCATAATTAAGTATTTAGAAATCACTACGTTAGTTTCTAACTTATTTCTTCTTTACGCGCTCGATTCCAAATTAAACTGGGATCTTCGACCCACCATGCATCTTATATATCCATCCATGTGTAGAATTTTCTTGAATATTTCTGACTCTTCTCGAACAAATTATAGTTCCATCTTTATGAGTCTAGAATTCCATGGCTATTAGGTATTTTAATACTGGTGACGCCATCTCTCGGAAAACCCCGTAACCGGTCCAGTTATTTTTACTAAACAACCTGATGATATGTCTATTTGTTGCAATATTACAATATAATGTGTAAAATGTCTAATTCTAGTTCCGTTTATAAATCAGTTCCATGGCTATTTAACTCATTTTAATACTAATCTGTAGAATGTCACAAAAACAATCATTTCAGCAATATATTAAAACAAATGAAATGGTGAATCATTTTATTGTGCTTAACTAAGTATTTTTTGATTAGCAGATAAAGGTCATTTAAACAAAATACTATATACCCACATTTTCATTTTGTTAATATTCATCATATTCTTCTATACGGCAACAATAAACGTGTTACTAATAATGTTCCAGGGTTTAAATATACCAAAAGTAGGTATCTCGAGGAAAACCCTAGCTATTAATACGCTTTCAGAAAAATAAATATTTGCCAAAATTATAAAAGTGAAATTTGGAGCAGACGTTTGAACGATGTGGCAAATAGGAAATTAAACAATGTAAAAGCTGAAGTCCTATTTATATGAGCAGTGAAAAAATATGAAAGTCAAGCTATAATATATCTTTCCTGTAACTCCCACATATCCACTAAAATAAATGTGTTTCTTGCTCTAGGTATCATTTATCAGGCTTTTCTAAATGATACATGCACTTTCATCTTCCTACCTTTACCCACCTATAAACATTCTATTTTCACATTTTAAATGGTAGATTACAAAAAGTTTTTCATTTCGAAATGGGTAGGCACATACTCATTTAGCTTTAATCTTTTTTTATTAATTGTTAAAGATATTAACAATTTATTATGAGGGAAAATTAGGAAATCAAAAAGGACAAAATTTATTTATAAGTTTCTTGATATTAAAAGTATTTTTATATACAAAGTGGTCCATGATATATATATATATATATATATATATATATATATATATATATATATATATATATATAAATATATATATATATATATGAATAGTGGTGAGAGGTATGAAACTTCTCATATGGTCTGAATGCTACTATCCGACCGACATCCTAGATGTCTCTGTGGCGGATAGCGACTTGCGTCACAGCAAGTGCCGGAGCCGCGACCCCTAGCCCAGGTGGACTAAACTAATGTTATTAAATATAATTTGAAGGAAACAACTACTCAGCGGGCAAATACCCCGACCTGCATTGAATTACACCTTCTAATAACATTACTTTAGTCCACCTGGGCTAGGGGTCGCCGCTCTCGGTACTTGCTGTGACGCAAGTCGCTATCCGCCACAGAGACATCTAGGATGTCGGTCGCTGAGTAGTTTGTAACGAAGTGATTTTATTTTATAGAATTAAGTTAGGTAACTAGGTATTATTTGTCTGTTTGGAAAATATCTTAACCATTGAAGTACTGCGTTTTAATAAGTGGTATTGTCAGCTGGTCATTAATAACAGTTTAATTATTAATTATCGATAGGTAGTATTGATATGTTTTTATGGACATTCCACATATGCCGGCAGTACGTGAATCGCAAAACGCGACGCGCGCATTGTGTCCCGCGCTAACGTGAAGAAGCCCGAGACTGAAAATAATCAAATTACCGAGGAACCACGCCGATCAGCACAGTAAGTAAACTCGTGAGTATAAGGATATATTGGTATTTAAATTTCATGCGGAATTATTCTAAGTCGATAAACGGGTGACGTAGCTGTAATATACCGCGCATGACTACCGTATCTCATCCTACTTCTGCGTTTGGCAGTGTTTAGTAGCATGAGGATTTTTACAATCAAGTTAGTCTCCGTCTGACCGCCACCCGAAGCACCACGCCGACTTGGATAGTAAGTAAATTCGTGAGTATAAGGAAAGAGGTATATTTAAATTTAATGCGGAATTATTCTAAGTCCATAAACGGGTGATGTAGCTGTAATATACCGCGCTTGACTACCGTATCTCATCCTACTTCTGCGTTTGGCAGTGTTTAGTAGCATGAGGATTTTTCAGATAAGTGAGTCTCCGTCTGACCGCCACCCGAAGCACCACGCCGACTTGGATAGTAAGTAAACTTGTGAGTATAGTGGTATATAGGTATACAAAGGTAATTGCGAATTTTTCTAAGTCAGTAAATCGGTGACGTAGTTGCAATATTTCTCGCATGACTACAGCGTCCCATTCTACTTCTGCTTTTTGGCAGAGTTTAGTAGCTTGAGGATTTTTCAGAGCAACCGAGAGCAGTCCGTTGCTGCCGCCCGTACCGTCCAGACGTGCCGACACCGACCGCTCCAGAGAGGAAGCCAGCCCAGGATCTGGAAGTAGGTAGCAAGGTTTGATAAAGGTTTGGTAAATAATCGGTATTACTTGGCTGGTGAGTACTTTCCGGGATTTATTTAGAGTTTGTGAACCGCGAGCGCTAAGACGTATCCGCCTCATATCCTTCCTTAGAACGGGAGAGCGGCCGAAGGTTGGAATTAGAACCGCGTTACACCGCGTTACACCGCGTGCTCTCCAGGCCACCTGAGCACGTAAAAATTCTGCAGGGTGACTTTGAGATACTAGCATTTGATACCGCGTGTCCTCTAGGCCACCTGAGTCCGTTTTCTTTGGCAGGGTGACTTAGAGGTATTTCCGTAACTGCGTGCCTGCCAGGCCACCTGAGCACGTAAAAATTCTGCAGGGTGACTTGGAGGTATCGTCCGTAATCGCGGGTCCGCCGGGCTACCTGAGCACGTAAAAATTCTGCAGGGTAGCTTGGGAGTTTTGACCTTACCGTCTTCGTCTTAGACTTGCAACTGTTCGGCTTGCCACTCCTCCCCACCCTCCAACTTGAACCGCGTTATACCGCGCGTCCTCCAGGCCACCTGAGCACGTAAAAATTCTGCAGGGTGACTTAGAGGTACTTCCGTAACCGCGTGCCTGCCAGGCCACCTCAGCACGTAAAAATTCTGCAGGGTGACTTGGAGGTATCGTCCGTAAACCGCGGGTCCCCGGGCTACCTGAGTACGTAAAAATTCTGTAGGGTAGTTTGGAGTTTGACCTTACCGTCGTCATCATCAATTTGCCACTGTTAGGCTAGCCACTCCTTTCCTCCCCCCCCTCAAACCAGAACCGCGTTACACCGCGTGTTCTCCAGGCCACCTGAGCACGTAAAAATTCTGCAGGGTGACTTGGAGATACTAGCATTTGATACCGCGTGTCCTCTAGGCCACCTGAGTTCGTTTTCTTTGGCAGGGTGAGTTAGAGGTATTTCCGTAACCGCGTGCCTGCCAGGCCACCTGAGCACGTAAAAATTCTGCAGGGTGACTTGGAGGTATCGTCCGTAACCGCGGGTCCCCCGGGCTACCTGAGCACGTACAAATTCTGCAGGGTAGCTTGGAGTTTGACCTTACCGTCGTCATCATCAATTCGCCACTGTTAGGCTTGTTACTCCTTTCCCCCCCTTACCGTAACCGCATTCAACCGCGTGCCCTCCAGGCCGCCTGAGCCCGTTTTCTTCAGCAGGGCGCTTTGGAGGTACTTGCTTTGCCATATCATAAGACCGGAACCATCCATCAGCCAAGCGATAATAAATAACCGCTCTAGATAGGCATAGTTTGCTTGTATTGGCGCTTGCTTCCCCTCCCTGGTATCCGTCCGCCGTCTGCTTATGACCGATTAATTTATCGTTGCTTACCGTTTCACCGCTTCATTCACCGGCTTACGTATCGCACCGCTTGACCGCCCGCTTACTGCCCCGCTTGTCCGTAGTTAAGACCGTAGTAGTATAAGACCGCTTGTAGAATAAGACCGCTTGTAGTTAAGACCGTTGTAGTATAAGTTGTAGTTGCTAAGGTGTATATAAACTGTAAATAATAATTAGTGTTTAGAATAAATGTACATATATTGAATGAGAGTCTGTTCCTTAACTGTAGTATGTAAGTTCCCTTTTTCCCGACCCCTGGCTTAGCCGTATCTTCACTGCAGTTGCCCGGCCTCTATCGTCCCGCCGATAGAGTAAAGTGGTGTTTCTGCACTCTAAACAGAAACTGGCGCCCGAGATCTCCGTACCGTGTGCACCGCCGTAGTGTTGGGCGTCAAAGTGACACTTCTGCTCTTGCGTAGAGTAGCGAAGTACGTCACAAGTTGTTTCATTCAAATCATATTTAATTATATATATATATATATATATATATATATATATATATATATATATATATATATATATATATATATATATATATATATATATATATATATATGTATATATATATATAATATATGCAATGTTATTATGAAGGCGGTAAAAATTACACTACTGGATTTACGAAGATTTCGTACGAAAATGGGTTTGAGAGCAGGGCCGTGCAAAATGAATCAAAACGTAGCCAATATTAATCCGCTAGCATTTGCTTTAAAGAATTAGTTTTCCCATTTGATAACGATGAGCCAAAATGTTCAAAAAATGCTCGGCATAAATTCAGGAACATATTTCTTACGTCAAAATAACACAAAAGGTTCCTATGAAGATGGATCCAATAACACTTCGTTTCCGAGATATAGAATAATGAATGGTTTTCAGAAAATGAATAAATTTTTTGTGGTTTTCATTGATAGGTTAATCAGCAAGTCATTTAAATTAGTCGAGTATGGGAATAATTCCGAAAAGTTAGAATTAATTTTAATCTATTTAATTGGATCTCAGAAGTCACGTATTAATTCTGCACCCACTGAGAGGTTGAGCTTTCGCCGCCATCCTGAAAAAATGTTCGAAATATAAAAATTTTGAAATGTTTGGCAATATCTCGATTTGTGTCAATAGAAAAAACATGTAGTGATCAAAGTGAAATATGGGTGAATTCTTTACAAAAAATGTTTTATACATTTTTGTTGTACGTTCACTAATCTATGGCTCCATATGATGGTTTCGGTATGGATGGTACCTAAAAATGTCGCGTGTCAGGGTGGGAGTATCATAGTCCATAATATTAGCATAAATAGGAAAAAAAATTATAAAGTTTTGGTGCTTGGGGGTTATACGTATCAAATGGATAATTTTCAAAATCAAAAATGTAGAAAATGGTTGCCTCATCCACAAAAACCACCCCAAACCTTGTCGCAGTTTTTGGAGTTTTTTCATAAACCGCTGGCCCCATCAAAAAATTTTTATACTTACAGAAATATTCCTTATTAAATTTGTTACAGAAGAGATTCTATTAACAGAGGCAATAAATGCAATGGATTTCGAGCAATGTGCGATTGAAGAAGGAGGTTACATAAAACTCGACGCGGGTTTAATATTATCTTGATGAAATGTGAATTTAAGATCGTAACAAACGTGACATAAATAATAAAGCGAAATATTTGATAAAACCTATGCTTTTGGGACTTTTTTTGCATTGTGTTAACTTTTTTTGCACTATGGTGCCTTTTGAAGTTGGAGTTCATTTCCACACCATCCTTGAAATAGTAGTACTATTTTACTGTAAAACATTTTTGACACTCAGTTGTACTTAATTATTCTGGTGACAATAGGAATACAATTATGTTACAGAAGGGACAAAGACCCATAGAACATCCAAAGAAAGACAGAGCAGAAAGTAATGTTTTAAGAGTTGCCTATCTTTTTCTAAAATAACTTCGCAATTAAAACGAGTATTTCTGCGCTATGGATGCCTTGAAACATGTTTACTAAAAATTAATGCTGATTGCTCTGATTGGTTGAATACAAATTTCCTGTTCCGTGATTGGTTAAACTAAACTATTTGCTTACATTTAGAACACGAAAAAGTGACAAGGCAATGACAAGTGAATCATGTTTTTAAGACGAGCACACAGAGAGTTTATTACTGATAAATATATATTTATGCTCCTTAATAAAAAATTTAGCTAAATATGGGCAAGAACATTTTATTAGCGGTTAATAAAAAAAGGTTTCTGATAATGTATATTTCGGACAAATATACAAATCGTGATCAAAATTAGATATTACTGGAAAATAAACAACTATACATTTCTCTCTAATATGTAAGTTATTGATATAATTGTATATACTTGTGATTACTACATTTTTTATTTCTGCTAAATAAGTAAATCATTAACACAAAAAATACTAATATCCGATTTATTAGCAGCAATTATATAGAAATATTCGTACTACTTTTTATTTACTATTTACCATGTTCGTTAGTTATGACAAGTAGATTTATTATTTATTACAAACAAATATTTTTTTGTAGCAAATATGTAACGAAGTGTTTTTCCGGTAACTATTTTCGGATGTAATAAGACTTAATTGAGTTCATCTTTCACTTTGGTATACCCTACATACTATGACTAGTATGAATGTTTCCATTGGAACCGTTTTGAACCAGAGTTCCAGTGCCTTTAGAAGTCCAGAATATGAAATAACAATTATTTATTAAGATAACTGTTTCAAACAGATTTATTTTCAGGGTAATTTTAAGTTATTTTATTATCTTAATGATGAACCACTTGTTGAGTTTTTACTAAACAGCCGTCAAGTAAGACATTGAAAATTAATTTAGTTTATGTGAAAACCGAATTAAGAGTAGTTCCTAATGATAAAAGAGGACGCTTCTATTTTTATTTAAATAATTTATAGAATAATTTATTGTTGGATTTATAGTAAAATATTAATCCACGACCGTTTTTAAAAATTTTTTTTTCTAAGTATAGTTTTAAAATTTTAAGAAAGGAATTCTCAGCATAGGAATATTTTTAAACAATTGCTTATGTTAAATAACGCAGGGAATTTGTTTCTGCACAGTACGTCAAGGAATACATTTACGAAGCGCGCACCATAAGTTCAGAATCCCTTGAAACACGTAGGCACGTGACTTTCGGGTGGGGATTTGTGAATAAAACCGCAAGCACGAGCCACAAATACACAAATATCATCTTCTGACAACTCCAGCCGTACCGTAAAAGCCGCTTCCGAACTCCAGGGTGCTTCGACGAATCCTCCAGTGGTAAAAAATTCTGTTTTACTATTACATTGCTTTAGTCATTTACCGTTTGTGTCCGCATTTTTGCTATATTCTCTTGTCCGTTAATTGTCTACAAATACCGTACGACCCGAGATATCCGGAAAATATCGTGGTTCAACAAGTAAATCCGGGTTATCTCTTTTAGCTACGAGCATATCGGGATTTCAAGCTGATAAGATCTCAAAAGAAATTTCAAACTAAGCATAGAACAATTAGGAATTTTAAGTTGGTAAAATAAACGCTGTTGAGTCTCCAACTGGATCTAAAAGGACATTTTGTCAACTTCCTCGAGAACGAAGAATCTTAGCAGTGTGTTTTAATTAATTTTCTTTTAGTATTTTTCGAAGAACATACATTTTTTAAATAAAAACCTTTAAACACCCTTATCTCTTCACCCTCATATTGGACATGAAATAAATGCCAAATCAATAAATATTAGTTACCTTTAATCGATGAAGATAAATATTGTCGGAATTCAAAAAACCATTTTTTTAAAAGTAGCAATATGCTTATTTTCTAGTAGACCTTCATCACTCTGTATTTCGAAAATGAATCGTTATCGGATCCCTCTTCATTGGGATTTTTTGTCTTATTTTAACATAAGGTTTACGCTCTTGAATATGTGCCCTGCATAGTTAGAACACACTGTATAACAGCGTAAACCATTATGATGATTATTGTCAATTTATTTATTAAATGATATATTTATGGAAGTAATAATATTTCATTGCACACCTAACGACTTTTGTATTTGCAAACTGATTTCTGTACTTTTTTTTTAATGACCGTAGGACAACCGTAGTTTCCACATTGGTCGAACAAATAGGGTATAAAATGGATTTAACATACTTTCCAACTCGCAACAATGTGGTAATCGTTTCATTGCAATAACAACAAGAATTTAACTGGAAATACAAATACGCGTTGGGCATTATTCAACACTGCTTTTGTAAAATTCAGACAACAGAGACAAAATTTAAAGTTAATAAACTTTATGGGGATATTTTTCTACTGATATACTGATAATGGCATACTGATTTTTCATTACTATTATCATTTTTGAAATCAGTACGTGTTTCTGCATATAGCTGCATAACATTTTCATGTAGCTGCGTAATGAAAATTTCGAGCAAAAAACAAATTTTCCTAACGAGGTGATAATCGTTTAAATAAAATTAAAAGTGGTTACCCGTATCAATGGTCCACTTTTTTTATGAGAATGAGCATAACAACATATAACACACAACACACAGTTCACGTCGTGTCGTTTATTTTTAAATTGTCGTGTCGTTTATTTTTAAATATTTCTTTGGTTTTAGTGCATTTTAATTATCGAAAGAGAGAGGACTTACAGTTTGAATTAAAACTAAAGTAGCAGTTGTAATACTAATTATTGCAATTGACTTTTCTTCGTTGCTAATTTATTGGTGAAGTGGTTGTGTAGTGGAACGATAAGCAGAAATAAACTTATCGTTTTTTGTGCGGTCTGCAAAAGCAAGTTCATTCTACATATATCCTCGCAGCAGCTGATATAGTCCACCTACTAAACAGTGTTAAAGGACTCTCTTTTCTTGCATGGATACCTTTATGGTTATTAACCAGGTCGACCTATGTATGCTACTTGATTATAATTAATAAGGTTGAAAGTGCATTATTTGTTTTAAATGATAATGTAATGTCTCTGAAATCTGAGTTACTTAATTCTATAAAAGAATATTTGTCTGTGAGTTGGCTTTGACATTCCCATGTTCTCAAAAATAAAACACAACCAGCTGTTATTATTAAACTTAAAGACACTGAGCACCCATTTTCTCAGACAAAGTTAGATATAATGCGTAGCATTGACCCTATTTAATCGAATATTTAGCTATCAAAAGTTAAAAGTGTCAGAAATGGAGGTTTTCTGATAGGATGTAAAAATAAAGGGGACAATGGAAAGTTTAAGAAGATGGTTAAAGAGAAATTATCTAATTCCTATGAGATTCGGGGAATTAATGGTATTAACCTCAGGGTCCGCATTGTTGGATTCTCTGAAAATTAACAGGAAGATCAACTGGTTAACTACGTAAAAAGTGCAACTCTGATTTGTTTTTAAGTAATTCAGAATGTAAAATAATCAATCTTTTCCCTACTAAGAAAAACAAGAACGTATTTCCAAGTTATTCTTCAATTAGGCAGATTTTTATATCATAAAGTCATTAAGGCTAGCAATTTATTTATAGGTAACGATAGCTGCAGGGTTTTTGACGCAACTGAAATATATCGGTGTTATAATTGCAATCCATTTCACCATTCATCTAATAATTGCCTTAATCCCTTAATCCGCCATTTTGTGGCGAGGATCATGATGTAAAACAGTATACGTCTTAAGCACTTTGTTGTTCTAATTGCAGGGTGTTAAAAAATAAAGCTTAAAAAATAAGCTTAATCTTAACGTATCCACTAACAATGTCGCTTGGGACGAAGAGAACTATACGGCATACACACAGGCGCGTAATAAACTAAAAAATGATATTTTGTTAATTTCTCAATAGCAATCATTTAACACCACCTCGTTAGATGATTCTACTTCAACTGTCCACGCTCCCATTTCCATTAACAGTTTCAACTCCACCTGCTTGCGCGAGGTGCCAGATGATTTTGTGATTTATTATCAAAACACCCGCGGGCTAAGAAGCAAAACTAATAGAATATTAAACTCGTTGCCCTTACACGATTATTCGGTCACTGCGCTAACAGAGACCTGACTCATCCTACTATTTAGAGCAGCTAATTTATCAATTCTCATTATTCCTGTGTATACCGCTCTGACAGAAACTTTTCAGTTAAAGGTGGATTTATAAATCATTAAACATTAAGAAGTAACAATTAAGCATTATTAAGTAGCCAGTAAGAAGTAAGAGTTAGTGGATAATGCATAATGGTCTTTATAAACCCCTTTGTAGGAATACGTTTATTTATCTCATAAATCTTAGTTGCAAATGGCTAATCTTTAGTGGCTAGTGCTTTATAAATCCACCATTAGTGATACTTTTACGTCTCGGGCTTTAAACTTAAATACTCCACGATTCGATAAACTGCCTCAGATTGACATAGTGGGTGTGAAAATTGTCTCTAATTTACACTTCCTATATATTAGTAACATTTACGTTCCTCTAAATACTCTAAAAGAGGATTTTGAAGTATATTTGAAGCAATTGAATCTCTGAATTATTTGTACAATAACGACTTAATTATTCTTGGTGACTTTAATATTTTCAAATATGCTTCTTATTTAAATGATTCGCAACCAAATGACTGTTAAATAATTTTCTAAACATATTTAATATGACTCAGCATAATTTCATCTTAAATGACAATAACAGAATACTTGACTTAGTCCTATTCAACAAAAACTGTGTTGTTGAAAAAATCCCTTGATCCTCTCGTTGGTGAAGACAGTCATCACCCAGCATTAGAAATTTCTTTTAAATTTAGTACTAGTGTTAATTTAAAGCAGAACTTTCCAATGCTACCACTTTTTGAAAAGCAAATTTTTTACTGTTATACGAGTCAATTTCTAATATTGACTGATGTTTTTTGTGTACTTTTACTAATGTTGAGGATACTAGTACCTATTTTTATGGTAAGTTATACAGCACTATTGCTCTTTGTGTACCTAAATTTACTTCAAATCGATAGAAATGATACCCTCATGGTTTACCTATGGAATTATAAAAAATATGAAAACTAAAGCTAAACTCTGGAGTCAACATAAAAATTATGATAACTGCCCTCGACGACTCAAAAATCTTAGAGCTAAAATAGAATCGGATTTTGATATCTCTATACAAGAACTACATTCATTCAGCTGTAAATAGCATTAAGCATGATCCAAATAAATGCTGGGCTTTTATAAAAAATATAAAAAGGATCTACTAGCATATCTAATAACATGTATTATGATGATCAATTACTTGATAACCCTAATGATATTTTAAACTCTTATGCCGATTTTTTAAGTAAATCTTTTACTCCTATATCTGATGCATCCTTGAACAAAGGAGAGTTATTGTCTAGTTCACAGTTATTTGTCCATATTCATGATTTTGACGACAATGAAGTTCTTGATGCATTGAAACAAATTAAACTCAAAATGACAACTGGTCCGGATGCAGTACCTGCTTTTATCCTAAGGGAGTGTGCCTGCATTCTTGCTTCACCACTTAAAATCCTGTTATCTGTGCCTGAAAACTTGTACCTTTCCTGAAATATGGATATATTCCAAAGTTTTTCCTGTATATAAAGAAGGTGACAGGCTCGTTATCACAAAATTTCGTCCAATCTCCATACTGTGTAATTTTTGCAAAGCTCTTGAATTTTTACTGCATAGTAATATTTACTGCAACATTAGTACCAAACTCTCACCTTACCAACGCGGTTTCATGAAAGATTGATCCACCACAACCAACCTAATGTATATTACGCAATTCATTGCTGAATCAATAGATAATCAGGCTCAAACTGCCGTTATTTACACAGATTTCTCCAAGGCATTCGACATACTCGATTATGGAATACTACTTAATAAGCTTAAAATATTCGGATTTTCCTGACCCACTACTAACGCTTCTTGGATCTTATTTCTCTAATAGGAAGCAATATGTAGTGTTCAATGATTTCCAGGTCTGTTGACTACTTTGTAACATCAGGAGTTCCGCAGGGATCTGTATATGGGCCACTGTTTTTTAACATATTCATGACATTGTTGATCAGTTGGATGTCAATTGTCTTCTGTTTGCGGATGACTTAAAAATATTTGGTGTAGTTCGAAGCATGAGCGACTGTGAACTAATCCAATACAACTTAAATAAAATTTCGACCTGGTGTCAGTTAAACAACTTACCGTTCAATCATCAAAAATGCAATGTAATATCTTATATGTTTAAATAGGTTACTCTGGCTTTTGAATATAAACTAAACGATGTGATTTTAGAGCGCCCTAATAATTTTCGTGATGTTGGTGTAACTCTTGATTGTAAACTTTTGTTCGTAAATCATATTGTGACCATTATAACTGAGGCATACAAAATTTATAGATTTATAGTTCGTTGATGTCATGACTTTGTGGATACGAATACCTTAAAAATTCTTCGTAATTGTTTCGTTAGATCCAAGCTTGAACACGCTGCGATTGTATGGTATCCACACTATAATGTGCATACTGAACATTTGGAATCCATTCAAAGTAGATTACTTAAATTATTTAGCTTCAAATCTGATGGAGATATTTTCCAATTACTAAATAAAGCTGATGTAAACCTAAATTTTTTATACATGTGACCTCATAAAATGAGGTTAGGATAAATTTAACAGTTTGACATTTGAAATGTCTAATTTAGTTACAAAAGAAATTATTAAAATATATGACATTAATTATTATTGACAGTATCGAATAACACTGAAAATTAATTATTTAAAAATTTTAATAAAACATTCAAAGTACACTATTAAAATTTAATTGAGGTAAGTCAAGAATTAAATAGAATGATTTTTTTTACATCAGGATGATACTGGTATAAGAAAGTTATGTGCTGGCTACATCAGATATTTTTATAGAGGAAAATTTAACAATGTAGAGATATTCGGCTTTGTTAATATAAAAGTGTATTCGGTTTTTATAATCCCCTCAGTTCCTGCATTAGTTGAACGTGGTTGGGATCCTACATTTTGTTTATTCCTTTTTCTCATATTACACTATCTCCGTTTTGTCAGATCGTTGCATCAACCTCTCAAATGATTTTTTAGAGGTCTGCCTTTCTTCCGAATATCGGTCGTTATAAATTCGAGTTGATAGAAAACAATTTTTATCACTCGCACCCATCTCACTATTAAAAAGTACAAATTTTAAATTAATTTATAACCTAAAATAAGTGTAAATAATGAAATACTTTGTCACAATAGTTAGTAATCAAAAAATCACTAAGACAACGTTCAATTATTCTCACTTTGTCAAAATCATGGCTACTAGATTAACTAGAAATAAAAAGTATAATAATTTAACAGTTTTTAATGAAAAAGGAAAAATATTTTTTAGGTATAGGACATTATTCATAAAAAATGTGCCATATCAATAATTGAATAATATACAGGGTGTTTGATTTGAAGAAATTGAAAATATGAACTTTGAAATGTCCTAAATTAACGTTAGTGTAGAAGACACCCTGTACAATAATAACATATCAATATTTGGTGGTTGTGTCATTGACGTATATCCCCTGTCTACATAACTGCAAAATAAATCTTCTAAATTAATAGTAATACACACAGCGAATTCATTTCTTAAACCTTGTCCTTAACAAAATTTTCATATTTTTTTCGAACAACTCGGCAACACCACATCAAAAACCAAAAATCTGGAGGTCATTGGAAAGGCTATTTTAAGCTGAATTCAAAAATGCAAGAATATATAGGGTGTCCAATAAAAAAATGAGCTCGAAGATGTTCCGCTGCAGCCAGTCACCCTGTATATTTCAAAATATGCTCCATTTGACACTATGTCAGATTCATAAAAAAGTAATTTTCCAAAGTCTTTTAATAAGGTCGATATTAGACTTTGACGTGTTGTTGGGACACCCAGTATGTTTTAAATGTTAATAAACACGCAACGCTCAAAAGATAAAATAATGATAATTTCAGGAAGAACAATGTTTTGAGTGCCATTAATATTTAGCCTTCGGAACTCCATAAAAATTAATAGACCAAAAAAATAAAAGGATCGTTAATTATTTCAGGCCATAACCCTTTATTATTTGTAGTTAATCTATTATGTTTACGTTCTCAACTGTATTTTTCACGGTCGTTTATTTAAATGTTTTCAAGTACACATTTTTTTCGGCTTGGCGGCGGTGTGAAGGACAGTGGCGCGTGCTTCCACTCAATACGCTGGAGTTCAAAACCATGCAGGATATAGAGGGTGAACGGATCTGCTCACGTCAGGAATGCAATACTGTGGGTTTCGTGTATCTACCATGTGAGAACGTTCAATATCTCTATTTTACGTGCTCCAATCGCACAGTGCAGACTCATGACCAAGAAGCCAGAAACTGACCATCTAATACAGACTTGATTACCTTTTGAAAATGTAATAAAATATCCAGATACCTATTTTCAAGAACCATTGTTCTAAATTTCCCACTGTCATTTAGGGTTGATGGCATTAAAATAAGAGTATATTGCAGATAGGTTCACACATATTGTGTCGATTAATTGCTACCCTTTTTTCTACCCCTACCCAAAAGGTAGGGTATATGATCACAAAACTTACTGGGCGTGGGGATGTAGCAAGCCGAAGCACTACTTAGCCCGGATAAGTCAACGAGTGCTCCGACAAAATAAAACTAGCTGAGACCTCTGGGCGTTACACCCAGTATATCTGAATAATAATTATAATCTTTACTAACTTACTTTACTTACTGGTTCTCGTTATTGGGTGGTGCTGGGAAAATAAATATCGAATTCACTGCCTATATTTATAGGTTATATTTACAATATATATAGATTATATTTACAAAATACCACAAAAGAAAATACTGTGCAGCTTGGGGACGTCGGTTACAAGAACATCCTATAAACAATTCTTACAAAATTAACTTAATTTAATCATATGCTGTTACTTCACATTTGATAACCTGTCGCTCATATGTTTACAAGGGATACTAACACTTTAGTACCCAAACTGTGGCCACACCCTGGGTTTACATGTACTTATACGTTATAATGGCCTAGGTTATCTCTGTTAATACACCAAAAAAAAAGATAAAGATAAATAAAATGTAAAATTATAAAAACTAGGGGGTTGAAAAGTACAGACTGTTGGTTTTTCCTAACCTTTTAATTAGGTACTCTCTACTAACTTGTGTTCGTCGGCACTTAACTTAGCTAGGCAGGCTTCGCCCTCAGATGCACAGGACTCCAGACTCTGCATATTCGGTCTTGCCCCGAGCGTGGACAATGGACCATCTACCGGGGACCCTTCTGTGGACCCTAAAGACATATATATTTCATGTTACATTTGTACCGGCTACTTACTGGAAAACCAGTGGCATGCTGAACACGTGAGCTTAACGAAACTATAAATTTTATTTTTTTATTATTTACCTCTAGCCCAGAGGGTGCAGGAATTCTCCAAAATTGCTACCACGTTCCAATCAGCGTAACCTCACTCTCTCTGCTACCAGTTAGCACAAATCGTACTTATCTCCTGTTGCCAGAAATCGGTCTCTTCTAACCATTTACGCAGTCCTCACTGCGACCCAAAACAATAGACCGAAAATTGGAATGACTTCTCATAAATCCCTTGCAGATGACTTCAGATTAGTCTGTTGAGAGTCACTCCGTACGACTTGTGCGTTTCACTGTCAAGCAATCCACAATGGCCAACTTCCGGAGGACGGAAAATACGTCAGCAGAATTTCGCACGGAAATATTCACCGTGAGGGCCAACTGGGAGTAAGTAGCGGTACTACGAGTACAGTAGGTACCGTTAGTTGCATATCGTTAAGGAGTTTTATACTGAATAAATGCCTACTGCGATTTTGAAATGTAACATAATTTTACTTTAAATGCAGACGGCTGTTAGTAGTTTGAAAACTGTGTTGTTTAAAATGTTTTTGTGATGGAGATTGATGTTCTCCATCACAAAAACATTTCCAGGTATTTTAATTTTATAAAAATATTATACTTGCTTACCTACTTTTAACTCATCTATGATTTAGTATGCAATTTTTTCCTTCCCGATCTTGTGAATGCTTTTAAAATAAAATGTATAAAAAAATATATCTAATTTTTTACTAATCTATAGCAAATTTAGTGTATATTTTTTCTATCTTATACCTAATATAACGAAGTGATTTTTCTCGAAATCGAGATTTTGATTGATTCATACATTTTGAACCCTCCTAAATCCATTCTGACTATTTTCCGATTTTTCCGAATGATGTCTGTCGGTGTGTGCGAGCGCGTGCGTGCGAGCGCATGCGTGCTCATGCATGGGCGCGTGTGGGAGTGCGTGGGCGTACATGGGTGTGCGTGGGTGTGCATGGGTGTGCGCGTGCGCGTGTGTGCGGGTGCGTGTGTGCGTGTGTGTGGGCGTGTGTGTGTGTTTGTGTGTGTGAGTGTATCCGCGATAATTCAAAAAATAGTAATGGGAGACTTCCTAAATTTGGCAGTTAAGATTGTTAACAACATTTTAGGTGACACATTAAATTTGGTGAATGTGCTTTCAAATTTTGTACGCGTTCTAAAGGCCAAAGACAATGATAAATTTGATGATGACAAAATTGGCCAGCTGAAAGGAGTCCACGGGACCCAGACTTTTTGTATTTGCCTTTACAAAAAAATATATTTTTATAAATCATGTCTACTATATCAAGCCAATAAAACATATTTTCCAAATCAGTGAGAATATTAATCACTATTTTTATTGCTTTAGTCTTTTAAACTGAAAGATGAAATCGTAAATTATATTGACTCTACCCTTGTATAATATATTAGATGACACTTATGACTTCCATTAGCAAATATAGAAAATACCAGCGAAGGTGGATGTGAGAAACTGGGATGATAAGGTATGTTCTTTGCAGATATTAATTCGTAAAGACGAGATCGTTTGGCTGAAAAACAATATCGCGACTAAAGATACGGAGTAAACTTCCTGAACCTATTGTTAAATTAGAAAATTATCTCTTCCCTTCAGTATAGGGGGATAAACTTATAATGATGGTAGTAAAAGGAATCTTCGATCCCAGCATAATTCATTGAGTTATTTTAATCATATAAGTTAAATTTAGATTGCTTTATTACAATAAATTTTCAATTATGATATGTATTGTTTTCGTATCTATTGAATAATAATTTTTATACGTATTTAGCAAACTTCTGGCAAAATGTCTACACCTAGACAACAATATAAAAAATACAAGTAACAAAATGTTTTAATTTTATCAGATATTTATTGAATATCCTCAAAAATATTTATTCATTACAATTGAAAAGAAAACGTATTTATAAAATTACATTACTTGTGGCTGCACAGGGTGTTTGGAAAAAGGTGTCCTCGAGAAAAGGAACACATTGCACGTTTAAAACTAAAACAAAAATGCTAAGGACACTTGCTACTCACCCTGGAATCTTGGGTTCGAACCCCAGTCGAGGAGCTAGGATTCTTTCTAAACCAGAAATTAATCCTATCATATTCGACATTGGGTGTATCCATTGTCTCTAAATTTGTAGTCCTCTCCCACACAAGGTACTTTGAGGTGCTTTCAGGGATACAGAGGTTGTATTACCTATTGTGTTTAATTTTAATTAATAAATTTTCATATTTTAAATAAACAAAGAAAATTTGCTTTTAAATGTTTCAAAATTATATTTTCACTCTACACGTGTTTCGGCTTTTTAGACCCTTTTCAAGAGTACAGATGAGAGGTACTAAATTATAATTTGTGTTCCTTGCTTATATATTGAATGTTACATCTGGCAACTTATACTAATAAAAATGGTTTGAAATATTTGTAATTTTTAGAAAAGTTAAATTACTTTATCTAAAATGTGGTGTCCTGCGAATATTTGTTGTTCATTTGTAACCGTTTTTTTATTTTTGGAAGATTTCTTAATTTCTAATATTTCTAGTAAGTCTAATTTTTTGCTTTTCTTTTCGGAATGAAGTAATTCTACATTATCCATATTTATAAAGTGATTGTTTTCTATACAGTGTGTTGACATGCCGGTGCTATATACGTTGTTTACAATAGACTTTTTATGCTCTTCAAGTCGCTTTTTTATCTTACGTCCAGTCTGGCCAATGTATATACGTCGCAGTCACTACATTTTAGTTCATACACTCCTGTCTTTTGTAGTTTTTCTGTTTTATCCTTATTGTTTGTTAATATTTTTCCTAGGTTATTTTTATTTACAGATATTGTTTTGCAACCTAATTTTCTTAATTTATTGCTGACTTTATCATTAATTCCAGGTCTATAATTAATACATTTATGGATGATATTGGCGTCTTGTACAGAACCAGCATAAAACTCCTTATACATATTTTTCTTTTGTTTTGTTTTTATTAAATTATCTATGATACTTTCTTTGTATCCATTATTCCTTGCTATTTGTTTTATTGTGTTGACTTCTTTTTCAAAATTGTTTGGACTTGAAGGACAGGTTAGCAGACGGTGAACAAAACTATGAAACGATGACATTTTTATTTGGAAGGATTGGTTAGAACTATTGTGTATTACGATATACACATTGGCCAGACTGGACGTAACATAAAAAAGCGACTTGAAGAACATAAAAGTCTATTGTAAATAACGTATATAGCACCGGCATGTCAACACACTGTATAGAAAACAATCACTTTATACATATGGATGATGTAAAATTACTTCATTCCGAAAAAGAAAAGCAAAAAATTAGACTTACTAGAAATATTAGAAATTAAGAAAGCTTCCAAAAAATAAAAAAACGGTTACAAATGAACAACAAATATTCGCAGGTCACCACATTTTAGATAAAGTAATTTAACTTTTCTAAAAATTACAAATATTTCAAACTATTTTTATTAGTATAAGTTGCCAGATATAACATTCAATATATAAGCAAGGAACACAAATTATAATTTAGTACCTCTCATCTGTACTCTTGAAAAGGGCCTAAAAAGCCGAAACACGTGTAGAGTGAAAATATAATTTTGAAACATTTAAAAGCAAATTTTCTTTGTTTATTTAAAATATTTAATAATGTTTCACAAGGAGCCAACCGCAGAATCAGTACAATGTATAAATAGATTTTCATTTTATTACTTTAGTCCAATATACCTATTAAAATATTGTCACTCATACTTCTAACATACTGTATACTTTATTCTTTCTTTCGAAGTGATGCGAAGCCTTCATTTCCATTTTTTTTAATTAAGATGAATTTTTAAGCAAAGTTTTTGAAAATGTTAAAAACAATTGGTTGAAACTTCTGCAACAGTTCAACTCGAACCGGATTATTTTGTTCCTTCTATAAATGTATTATTTAGACAAGATCATAGTTTATAAGATCATAAATTATTATAAGGAAATTTGCAGTCGAACATGCATTATAATTAAAATTAATTAATATCTAATTATAAAACGGCGCATAAAGGGCTAAGTGCAGTATTATATTATGGCCTAATTACTAAAAAGCTTATTGAACATGATGCATATTCAGCATTGTTCATACGACTTGACCTGGTGTAACCTCTTGAGGTCGTCGATATTACAAGCTTTGACGTCACTATATTGCACTTTTAGAATATGCACTAGTAAGAAAAAGATGTTGTGAAACGAACAAGGAAAATCGGTAAGTCCTGAGTCCTGATTCAAACAAAAGAATAAACGGATCCGCATTAGAGAAATAGAAGTAAAGTAATTTAATTAAGTGTGTGTGGCAACTTCATTTGATCTGCAATTAAATGGAGTAAGAGGTTTACGACTTTATACCTTATTTAGGTATTATTTTTAGTATTTATTACTATTTGTAAATTAATTTTACCTTCTCTATTGGAATACTCTAGTATTTTAATTTTTATTATACCTTATTAGAAAATGTTTTATTTGAAAAGATTCTTCTCTTATTATTTGATTTGGACGTACCATTATATCGGATCAGAATGTAGCAGTAGAGAATTAGGTTTTACTGGAGAACTAATGGAAGATGACCATTCGTAGAAAATTCTGCTAATATTATTTAAAAAAATGATACACTTTATAATTAAATTAAAAAAAAAACAGTTTAGAAGCATCTGACCTCCAGTGATCGCAAATTATCCAAAGACTACATAAATTTTTGCAATTTATTACAATAAATTACTTATAAAATTTAATTATTATGTGAACTTATGGATATTTAACAATAGAGTCTAAACATTAAATGTACAAACAATGTTTAAACTTCCACTACATCAACTCATGGAGATAAGAGATTTTGAAATTGAATTAAAAATTATAAGTTTATTTGTGATTTTTTCGCATGAATAATTTTTTAAAAGCTGATTTGAAAATCTCATTCTGATAGTCACTAAGTAGGTATTCCTTCAATGATACGAGATAAGTAAATACTTGTATAAAACTGCAATTTAATTAAATAAAGAGGATTACATAAACACGCTTTTAAATAAAGATTTCCGGAAAGCTTTTATACTTATAACGGTTTTAGGGAAACGGATAATCCTCTCTAGATGAGGACATAAATGTGTACTAATTGGATTTAAATCACTCTCAAACACATTAGTTTATAACATAGTGTTATTTAAGTTTATTTAAATTAAAGACCTTTACGAGAGGTGACCAATAATAGAGAATTATATTTGGTCTTGGTTAAAATTTTTATAAATATATAACAAAAAAATTAAATTACCAAACAGTAAATATTGGCTATAATTTTATACTTCTAAAAAATAACCATAATTCTTTAATAAAATCAATTTTGGAAGCTTAGATGTGACGTCACTAATAAATTGACTAACAGTTACGTATACTAGAGAAAAAAATGGTTAATACAATTCAAAAATCTCCACAGCTTTTCAAACATTCTCATTACAACTTTTCATTCTAGATTTAATAACGTTTTTTATATTTTTCTATGTCGATTGGTTATTGTTTTATTCATAGCAACTTCGTTTTTTCTCATGGCCGCCATATTGGATTTTTACACCATTCGGTGGCATTTTTGCTCCCAAATTCAAAAAAAAAAAATAACATACTTTATAGCTTATGATTACTTAAATAAGTTTTCTTGTAAAAATGTACAAATTCGTTTTATTGCCTATCTAGTCAGCTATGACTTTTCTGTCGCTATGAGAACATCTACAAACACGCTTATTTTTAAGAACTTCTGAATAATTACGTTTTATATATTGTGATGTAACGGCATTCTTTCATGATTTTGATTATACTTTTAGAATTTTTTTACGTTAACATAATTGTAACGAGCGGTTTTCCGAGCCAGTTATTTATTTTAATAAATCACAATTTATTTAAAGGAATAAAACAAAATCTATACACAAATACGTATATTAAATCAATACAAATTCAGACTCTTTTTCTCCAGGCGGGGAAGCAAGTGTTTAATCAGAACAAGGTTTAAAATAAAGCTTAAAACTAAAAAAATGCATAAACAGTCGGCCTTAATCAATTTAATAATTAATTATTGTCCCATATGCTTAAGGAATTTTGTTAGGCGCCAACTTTCTTTTAAGTTTTTTACCAAAGTTCTGTTAGATCAAAAACCAATGTTACCGTTAAAAAAAAAGGAAAACGGGTAACGACTTCAAACAGTCTCTCATTATGTTGATTATTAATGTCCACGGAAATAGTCAAATTATATTTATTCATAAGGTTCAGGAACACAGGCAGATTAGCAAATCATTAACGTTAAGTCATTCGTTGCACCTTAGAGGCACCTCCAGCAGCACCGGCTGATGCTTCCGTTGCTAGGTATCTAGTTACTTTATAAGTTAATGAAGAGGACCTTACCAGCAGGTGGAGCACAGCTAACACATCTTTTAATTTCGCACTCTCGAGACTTCAGATAATTTCAAGGCAACAAGCCATCTCAAATGCAGAAAGTGCAAGACATCATATCTCTAACAGGACACGGCAACATACCCAAAACTCACACCCTCTCTTGATCGAGGCTCAGCATTGTCTCTCAAGGTAAGATAACATACTTAAGCGTAAAAGAACGTAAGGTACCTCACCCAGCGATCCACACTGGACCGTGGAAACCGAGCGTCTCTCGTATTGTCTGTCTTTCGCGCTCAAAACACTATCCAAACATCATATGATTTGCGCGCGCCCACACTTGAAACACACCTTGCTCAGTAGCGCTACGCTACAGGGGTAATACAATAATGTTGAACAAAATTATTCTAATCAAATCTCGAATTTAAGGTATGACTTGAACCATTTTATTTAATTTGCAACGAACGTGATCCAAATTATTTATTTCCTAAAACGAACCGTTACATAATAGTCCGAGAATCTCAATTCGAGAAATGTCCAATAATTTGAACACACCTTACTCCCAACGGGTCTAAGAAAAAGAGGAAAAGTTTAAACCGTATAAGATACACATTAGTCAAACATTACAACCAGTAGATGCGCTGCGCCGGCTCGAGTTTTGCAATGGTTGTTGGGTAGAATTAAAGAAAATAAAAGCTTTCTGAAAAATATTCTTTGGACTGATAAATGTAATTCACCAACTGTGGTATGTTTAACATACACAACGAATATTACTTGGCAAAAGAAAATTTTCGAGTTAATATTCAAGTTAGACCACAACATCGTTTTGGCATCAATGTTTGGGTTGGACTGTGGAAAGATAAAATATAGGACCAAGATATATTTGAAGAATCCGTAAACGTTCAACGATATTTAGATTTTTTAAATTATGAAATGTTAAATTATTTTTCAAATGTACCACTGAATGATCTTCAAAATTTGTGGTGGAAGCAAAACTGTGCTCCCGCGCACAATGCAGGCATAGTGACAACTAAAATGCACAAAATTTTTCCAAATAAGTGGATTGGAGCGCGTGGTGTGATTGTTTGGCCTGCAAGGTCACCTGATTTGAATCCTCTGGATTCCTTTTTATGCGAAACAATTGGGAATAAGATTTAAAGGAACAATATTGAACACATCGAAGATCTTAGGAATTGTTTAACTCAAGACTTAACAAACATTTAAACTATTCGGCGAGCGATTAATAATACAAAAAAACGGTTAACAGTATAAAGAAACCATGACTCATTTTATACAAAATGAGCAGGTTTTTTAATTTGGTAACATTAACTTTTAAAGCTTTTGTTGTTGATGTTTTAACACACATTATTTGTAATGTACGTGTGACCAATGATGAAACTTGTGTTTGCTAGAGTGGTGTCTGGTAACTAACAACTTTTTTATACGAAAATGGGCATTTCGAAAAAAATATTTTTTTTTTTCTCCGCCGGGGGGTTGGATACCCCCCCGGGGGGGCGCGGCGTTTCGCGGGGCCTGCCCCCTCCGGCCCAAAGAGTTGAGCACCTATTGCTGGTAATATTACATTCACTTGCTGTATAACTATACTTTAGGGGTACGTGAGCAAAGGATTGGGGTCCCTGAAAAGGAAATTAAAAATCTAACAAAGCTATCCAGAACCGGGTAATACAAAGTTACAATTAAACTTCGTAACAAACAAACAAGCAAACAAACAAGCAAACAAACACGCAACAATCAGTGTGTTAATAAAAAATTAACTGATTGGTGTTATCATCTTAGACCATAAATAACTAGATAAATCTTAGTACCACGTGACTTGATGCCAGAACTCTGGACCTTGTATGTCCAGTTCAGATTGGTTACGAAGCGACCGACGACGTGCTCGATTATTTTCGAGGCGATTCGTTAATAGTAGAACTTTTCGCCATTTTGGTAGTAATTGTGAGTTTTCTGTTTATTTAATAATTTTCGAGGCGATTCGTTAATAGTAGAATTTTACGCCATATCGTATTTCTTTTAAAGTGAAAGTAAATATACTGTAAAATGATGAGATTTTTGTATTATTTATATTTAAAATAAAGGGGGCCCCCCCCCCGTGTAGTAATATACTTGTTTAATGTATTCTTGAATCAGATTCGTTAGTGTTTGTACTCTTCCAATCTTGTATGATTATTTTAATAAAATAATATGTTCCATTTGATCTGATGCCTTTTATTAAATTTTCCTAATAACATTTTTGACAATTTAATTGTAGCGCATACTTTATTTATCTTAAGACATCTCTGCTTTTATGATTATGAGGTGACCTGGAAGTCGGGCAAAATCAAGGAAAAGTGATTTAATGGAAAAAATTGCCATCATTAGCAAGTTTGAACAGAAAATAATATGTGAAAATCATCCCAGACTTCCGAAAACAAGATTTTGGCCCAAAAAGTATTTGATAGCAATAACAATAATAAGATAATATGTTATTTGGATAACCTACTCATAACAATTTTAGATAAAAAAAAACAGATAATAAGAAATCTTTGAGGAAATTAAGCACTTCTGAAATAAAAAGGATGACGGATGAATAGAAAATTTGTTAAATTCAGTATCGACATTTCATTTTCTAGGCATCAGTTGTTTCTAGGTATTACAATAAGAATACTTATTTCTAAAAGCAGTTTAAATCACTATGATAATCTAAAAAATAATTTGACTAATTTTGGTCAAAAAAATCATACACGCCAATGTTTCTTGCCCCCTTCCACCAGCAAATCATTGTTTATTAAGATTTCAAGAAATTTCTGTGTTTGTATAGACAAGCTTTATCTATACTTTAATGATCGAAGGTTATCATTAACATACGCTCTTGCACAGCCAACTTTGATCACGGAATTTTTAATCATACGCTATTTAATTTACTTATTACATTAAAACTGGATAACACTTTCCTTAATCAGTCACTTTGCTTTATGATTTGTTTCAAATTTATTTTTGTAATTAAAACTGACGAAAGAGACGAGTTTATATTTTACGGAATTGCGTCGTGATGTACATTACAGCTAATACATGGAAAAGGTACCAGGTTTAGATGATTTTATACCTTGGAAAAGAAGACTTCACTACAAATATTGATGCATTTCCAAATATTACACATGGAAATATTGTTAATTATTCAGTTTCTGAATGTAGTGCCTACACAAAGAAATAATTGTGTCTGTTTATGGTTCGGTGAAGGAAATCCTTTGTAAAGAATTTCCCACAAGGAAAACTTGAATATCTGAGATTTACGTTACACTGTAATTTATTATAATAGATCGATTATATTTCCTATTGAAGTTTCCCATTTTGTATTTGTACGAATATTTGAATTAATAAATGTCCACAAAAACACAGACATAAAAATAACAAATTTAATGATTTTGTAGAAAAATGTAAATTAATCACTATAAAACCTGAAATATCACTTTGTTTTCTCTCAGTCTGAAAACTGTGTAGTCACGCGCACGCGACCCATAGTTGGCCCTAGTGATAAAAATGTTTTAATTTGTAGTTGGATTTTTTTAGAACAATAATGTGATCATTATTGGGTTATTATGTCTTACTTTTCTAGTTGTTACAAGATGTTTAATTTTCGATAAAAATAGTTAATTTTAAAGAGTGAGTTTATTTTGACCCATGGCACAGTTAGATGGTATTTATCTGGTATTATTATCTGCGATTAGAAAAAGAAAATTTGTCGCTGAATAATGGACTTTGAGATAAAATTTGGCAACACTGCCATAACTCTCGCACAGGGCTAAACTCACAGTGGTCTGTGGCTAGACTGAATTCAATACGTCAGCGGTTCTCAAACAATTTGGTGTATTATTTAAAATATTTTTTTCTGCCCCTTCTAAGGAACTTTTACTAAAGTAAATTTTAAGCAATCGACTTTTTTTACCATTAAGAATAAATTCTCAAGTTCGTAAACACCCTGTATAGGTAGCTCAACAAAATATGTTGATATTAAGGTTTAAACTCATTTTTGACTGTTTTTTATTTCAAATTAAGTATTAGATTACGAATTGTTTATAAATTTTAAGATTTTTTTTCAATTCTTGAAAAATATTTGTTCTATAATAACAATCTATAAATATAATCCTGCAGAATAATACTCACGAATTTATAATTAAACGTGATATAACTTCCGCATGAAATTGATTCTGGCAAAACTTTAGAAAGGGATAATCCAAGATAAAAGTCGCATATCGCAAATTACTCTAAAGCCGCATAAAGTAAGCCACCGTCAAAGCCGTGCCTCGGATCCTTTTTTTACACGGATAATTATTGTACATAAAGGGAGAAATCACATAATGCCAGCGATGTGTAAACCACCTTAAGGCTATGCCTGAATAATCTTAGCTAATTGGAAACGAAACGACAGTCAGATTCCAAATGGGAAATCCGCAATCAGCCACGCTGTTCCCTTATAATGACTGGATCAGTGTCGCATAATTGCCCCATTGTCAGTTTTATTTCACCACTACGATTCGGTACAGACTGTGGCTCCTTTGGCCCCAATTCGAATTGAAAGTTATAATTACAAAATCGATGCCTAGTTATTATTGGGTCACGAACAACGTTTCATCAGTAGATGATAAAATTGAGAAAACACGTATTATTGTGCTGGATAATCTCCTTGAAATCATTATAAATAATTAACTATGTAGGTATCTGTTGGAATGCGAAATAAACTTTATCTCACCTACGAAAATTTATAGTTACGAGTTTGATTGGCATAACAGTTTGTTAGTTGATAATTAGAGATGCTCACCTGCGGTCCCAGTTATAGGCGCATAGAATTTCGACCATATATCTTAGAGTAAGCATTTATCACATTTTGTGACTTAAAATGTGACGGCACATCAGTTATGTGTCTTGTAATCAGTGTAAAGCTCTTATTTTATACGGCAGCTCTTCTAACAAAAGCGGAAGATCATTTTCTAAGAAGTGTCTCTAATTCTCGCCATTTAATATTTGCAATAAGATGTCTGCCCAAACGTTTATTCCCCATTTGTCCTGGTGATATTTTCGACAATAGCATGAGAGGTCTTCAGCCTATAAGCGGTTATTATAGTAGTTAAAGGTAGCTTCTCTTTTGACTCCAGCTTCATCCGAAAGCAAGAGATTAGATATGAAGAGAGAGTTCTCAGCATTTCTGTATAGTAATTATCTGCACGTTGTGGTTGATTGGCTAATTTAAGCCTTGTACCCTTCGTAGGTATATGATAGATTCGGTCGTATAAAAGTTGTTCATATAATACGTTTCAATTATTCGTGTGTGTAATATGTTCGATAACTCCTTTTCCTTTTGTACCATTTCCAGAATTAATAGAAACACAATTTAGTATTCTTTCTTTAAATGCAGGTGTCCTAACAGTTCTGTTCCTCCCTATGTCCATCGCTCCTCGCTTGAAAGTTCCGGTTTCTCGAAGTCGGCAATGAATCCCAGAAAACATTTTATAATTTGGGTCACGCCGATTAGGAAAGACTGTTTGGTAAAGCCGTTTCGGTTCATGACAATTTTCACCAGTACAACCATAAAAATAATGCATATTTGCAAGCTCTTTACACGAATAACCCATACTTTGTAAGTATTTACCCAAAATCTCTACTAACACTGACAATTAATTGCAGCTGAATAATGATGCTTATGCAAAGGTCACTATTTAACAAGTAGGGATAGTGACAGTCACCAGCAGTTTTGAAAGAGTACATAATTTGCAGCTAATTAATTACGTTCAATTGTTTTAAAAATTTCACGATTCAATTTCAGCTTCTCACTGTGCAGTGTTTCCTTTAGAGCGGTATTATCTCGCAAATGCAATTTATGAAGAATATCTTTTTATGTAATATTAGCTATGAAATCTTATGCAGGTATGAAATTGTCAAAAAAGTTACAGGATGAAAAAAATACGGGAAGAAAATATGTCCCCTTACTTTCTTACGCCTATGGTTGAAATTCATTTTACTTAATACTGTACAATAGGGCAGAGCAAATGAATATTGTATTTTTTTTCAAATTTCGATTTTTGTTTGGTCTGGGTGCTGGATTGGTGTCTTACTGTCTTGAGTAAACTGTCAAAAGTTAAGATCAGACAATCAATATCTCCAGATTAATAGATGAACTTGAAACAGTAAAATTCAAAAATAAAAAACAACCTTTCTTTTGCATCTTTAGTATGAAACAGTAAAATTCAAAAATAAAAAATAACCTTTCTTTTGCATCTTTAGTATGCTGTTTTTTTTAGCGGATACAAGTCGGATTCCACCCATTACCTCATTCTTTGGTTAAAAATAGTAATATTAATAATAATAAATAATCGTCCATTAAAAAAACAAAATCAGCTGAGTGAGATATAGTATAGATGCCAATCTCACAGCGACAAGAAAAAGCAAAATTTTACAATACCAATAATAGACTTAAAAATAAATTAAATTCAAAGAAAAACAATCTATTCTAAAAAACAACAAACAAATGTCAAAAAAACCAGTTGAGAGAAATTTAGCACTAGGATATTCTTATATCAATCTTAGGTTTACGGTTCATTCACAAAAGTGTCTTTTGGTCTCTATTTTGGATAACTTTTGTTTTGAAGAAATTCTAGCACGTATCAATCCATCTCTATCGATAGGCCCACAAGCTAAAAAACGTGCCTGTCTCACTATTTTTATATGCTGTTCTACGGTCTGAGTGTGACATGGAAATTGTCAGTATCATTCGGTGCTTCCAAAATCATCTCTTGAAGGGTTGTGTCAGATAACCTTGATTAAAGGAGGCCTGGTTATAGTAACGGACTGCCAATCAATTAAGCCAATATACTCCTTGGCTTCAAAATTTATATTCGGCACTATGAATTCACGAACACTCTTCTCCATAGGGCGTAAATTTCGGCATTTAAGTATGCGACGTAGAGCTAATTTATGAATAGGCTTCCATTGCTAACAGAAAGTCTTCCCATGAACAAAATAACTAATGCGTTCAATAACTTTATCAACTATATCTTTGAACTTATTTGGTAAATACTGAGATGATTCATTAATGTGAAATAAATGTCTGGGGCCATATTTGCACCCTGGTTTCTCTTCAGACCAAATAAATCTTTCGCTTTTGAAAAGGAAACCAACATCTGAAGCAGACTATTTTTAAACCAATCTTTCAAAGCTTACCATACAGTATCAAGTACTGCTCGAATTCCACGGAATCCGACTTCTTACCTCCCCATGGTCAAAAGCGAAGGACAAGGGCTATGTCCACTGGATCTTGGAGGTGTCGCCGTCAGTTCGTACTGTTTTGTTCCTCAAAGAACGACTCTATGTTCAATTTGCGTCTTGCCAGGTCGAAAACCCTTATCATATTTTCTGTCTTCTGTGTTAATTTAAACTTGGTTTTCCGTTTCCTTCATATATATGTGATTCTTTTCTTGGGGGTGTCTAGTCTATACATCCCTTAGGCACCTTGCAAGTGCATCAGCTCTTAGTATGTTATTTCCTATCATGTTTTCTGTCTCCTGCATTAATTTCAGGTTGGCTTTCCGTTTCCTTCCTACAGTTATAAATATTTTTCCAATAATTTTCCAGCATTGGGGTGTGTACCCACCCTTCAGACAGCTTGCAAATCCATCAGCTCCGAGCATATTATTCCTTCATGTTTTTCGTGTCCCGTTTTAATTCAAGGTTGGCTTTCCGTTGCTTTCATATATTTATGAATATTTTTCAAATATTTTTACATTATAAGGATCTGTCGCCACCCCTCACGCGGCTTGCAAGTGCATCAGCTTCGAGTATGTTATGTCGTAAAACATATTCTCTGTTCCATGTACATTTGAAGCTGGTTTTTTGTTTATTTCTTATATTTATTATTATTTATTTCATATAGGGGTGTGTTTCCACCCTTCATACTGCCATCAAGTGAATCACCTTTAACCCAGTCATTTTAGCTATATTTTCACTCCCGTCTTAATTTAATGTTGGCATCAGTCTTGTTCTCGCTTTTGCCTTTTTTATTTATTTATGACAAGGGAAACTTACCCCCATTATACTTTTTGGAAATGTCACGTGCCACATCTGTTGCATATTCTATGCCAATGCTCATTGAGTACTCCATTTTTTCTAGTTTTTTTGTATAAAATTTTGCCATAAGAATTGTTGTTATGTACGCCTATGGACATTCAGGTTTTTTCGGTAAATTGGCTGCTATGTTTTGGCTGTTAACTTCACACAGGTAATAATTGTCAAGGCAATTCTTCATAAATTTATTATAAATAGTGCGGATAGCTTCTAATAGGTCGTTACTTACTTCATTTCTTTGCTGCCTAGTCTCGGGATCATTAAAGTGAATACATCTAAAAATCTGTTTGAATTTATTTCTAGAAAGCACTACAGTAAAATATGGTTGCTAGAACATAGCATTTTCAATCCACATTTCTGTAATGTGTAGTTTGCTTCTACGATTTCTGTCACTGGCAATCAGGACACCAATAAATGCTTGCAACTCCTCTACAGTAATATCGATCCACTGACTTGGATTTGGATTTCCTTCATTTTTTTTATTCGTATATGCCTTTCCCCACATATTTGTGTATTCTCATATGTGGCTCAGCATGTTGTCAGTAATAAAAAGCTTGAATGCTTCTAGTACTGAAGTAATCTCTAAACTAAAATGTAATATGTAAATTTTATTTTGGAAATTTTGGTTTAATATTTTCAATAATAAACCTTTGGAATCAACTATGAAAAAAAAATTATACAAGAAAATAATAAACCGTTGTGTAATAATTTACAGCGTTTTTGAAAAGTATTTACCTTGCATTTTTGAGGCCAACAGATAATGCATTTACAAAGTTATGGGCACGTCTTCTAGTTGCAGGAGTTGGAAGAGATTGCCACTGCAAATCTGATTTTGACGTATAAAATGTTTCATGCTTTTATGCAGCAGCGATTAACGCACACAACCGATTTCTGCAAGTTACGACTTGTTTTAGCCAGGCGCATCTTTAATATGTAGATGGCCAAGCGGGGTAACTAGGTTACCCCACTCACAAAATTCTTAATTACTACAAAAGTAAATTAGATAAATATAAAATTCCAAGAAAAATATGTTTATTTAAGTATTTTCGAGGATTAGCTAAAACATGGTATCGTAAAAAAAAGTTTTACGAAATAGTGCTGAAAAAAAAGAACTTTGAGGTAACTCAGTTACGCGAGGGTTAAAAACAAAACCAATTTATTTTTTAAATATCTCTTTTCGGTCATATACCATTAGTTGTTAGTTGTTTTTCTGGTTTCATATTTGAATTCTTTGCGAAGGAAATTATAACCTCCGTTTTTGAGATTTTTTTCTTAGCTCAAAAATAAAATTAGGATATGGAATGAGCCACCTAAAATGATCACCTTGTACAATTTTCTTTCTTCTGTAAAATTTACATCGAATGTCTGATACGATGTGATTATTTCGCGTGAACAAGTATACTTATAAATATTTAAGTTTCAACCTCAACGTTTTAGCACCTTAACTTGTTCAAAGTACGAATACAAAGTAAGTAACAAAAGTTTGATTTTGTTCATCCTGTTTATCAGGAACAAAAATGCCTGGAATCCTGGTATGTCTTTTTAGTCGAGAAATATCAAAGATAAGAGTTTTAACTTTGTGCTTTTTCTCGTCTGTATTTTCAGCGAAAAGCGAGACAGGGAAAAAGGAGATAAACATTTTTTCTTTATAACACTGCGAGCTGAATTTATTTTATGTATTTGCAGCTGTGCGTTTCAATATAAAGAACTGAATAAAGTTTACAAAAGATATATTTTCTAGGCTAGAATGTGGTGAAACAACGCAACTTTCTTTACAACATAAATATTTATTTTGGCCTGTTTTTCTTTGTGTTAAAATATTTTAAAACAGCTCTTAATTATATTATTTTCAATTATATTCTTCAATTCTATGCCAATAAATTAAATTTAAATAGTAAATGGTCTTAATTTCAATCGTTGTTGTGAACAAATATTATTTGAATGTTATTTGTGGAATTGTCTTAATTTTTTTTTCTTTCTTGGGACTTACTATCACATGAATAATTCTTCTAAGCATAGGCGCCGCTAGAAAATTATCCAGAGGAGTAAAAATAATGCATGTTTTAATGAAATTGTACACTGTATTGTGGCACAATATATAAAAATGAAAATGAATTATAAACAACTTAAAAGGGCCACTCCGTTACTCAGCGCCGGATTATCTATATAACAAAATTGGCAATTGTCCAGGGCCTTCGACACAGGATGGATCGCGATTAAAAGTTATGAAGACATATATGAAAAATTCAATTTCTCATGAAAACCTAAGTGACCTAGCTTTACTTTACTGTACATTGAGAATCCTATGCACGAGACACAAACAATAACATTATTAAAGATATTTTAAAGGCATAAGCAGAAAAGAAAATATGTTTTCTCTGATTCTGCATACTATTTTTCAATAAGACGATTTAAAAAAGTCGCATCAATCACATAATTTTTATTTTGTATTTTATTGAGGCGCCCAGTAGTTATTTTGACCAGGGGTCTCCAAGGGTGCTGCAAAATATTGTCAGATTTATCTTTCTTGCTATACAAACTTGAGGAACGAAATAAAAATATATGTTAGATTAATTGAAAGCAAATCACTTCGTGTATTTCCAGTCATTTATTTTGATAGTTGACACCTTTCGGTATTTCCAAGGAGGGCAAATACCTCCTCTTGCCTGTCCCTGATGTGGCCAGCACATAACTTTCTTATATCAGTATATATCATCCTGACCTAAAAAAAATCATTCTATTTAATTATTTACTTACCTCAATTAAATGTTAAAAGGGTACCTTGAAATGTTTCATTAAAATTTTTAAATAATTAATTATCAGCGTCCTTCGATACTGCCAATAATAAATTCATGTCATATATTTTAATAATTTCTTCTTATTAACATTGACATCCTTGTAACTAAATTAGACATTTCAAATGTCAAACAGCCAAATTTTACCTAACCCAATTTTATGAGGTCAAATGTGTAAAAAATTTCAGTTAACATTAGCTTTATTTAAGTACTTGGAAAATAATATATTTTATTGGCTTAATGTAGTAGACATGATTTATAAATAATCTTTCATCAAGAATATATTTATATTATCGTTTAACTGTGGCTGTTATCGCCATACTACAGACATGCAGACAGATTCTTTCCCGTAAAGTTATATTTTTCCACTATAATTCGTCGAGATTCGTCCAGAAATGCAATACAATTTTTAATTTTTTTCCCCCCGAAATTGTACCTTTTTGTTTCTTTTATTCATTATGTCTCATCTGGTGGTACCACATTCACCAAATATAATGTGTCACCTAAAATGTTATTGAAAATCTTAATTGCTAGATTTGGGAAGTCTCCCGTTAGTATTTTTTGAGTTATCGTGGCCACACGCATACACACACATCGAACACACACACACACACACACGAACTGACAGACATCATTCGGAAAATAGTCAGAATAGATTCAGGAGGGTTTAAAACATATATATCAATCAAAATCTCGAGGTCGAAAAAAATCACGATTACTATACTTCCATATATTAGGTATAAGATAATAAAAAACATTTAACGTTTCGTTAAAATCAATAGTCAATATCTTCAGTAAAAATTGTGCAATCGGGCATAAGCAACCACCAAAATGAAGCAATAAAGTATAATAACGTCTCGTTACACATGGAAATTTATGAGCGTACAGGATGTTCCCTATTGAGACACCGATTAATAAAACATAAGTTTTTTGAATACTGTCCAGTACTACGGTATATCTGTTATGAATTACATGTATCACCTCTTCCTCAAGATTGTCGAAATCTTTCTGGGCTTCGCAGATGGCTCGGATTTAACTGCAGAATTAAAGTATTTATTCTTTGAAAATATTGACGATAACATTGTGCCGCTAGCCATGTTCCCAATATATTAAAAATGGAAACTTTTAACACGAATATTTGTTTTGTATTTGGAATTATCATATCATAAAAATTATTATGACATTTCGTTTAAAACTTATAATTAACAATCTGTATAAAGTTTGGAAACATTTTTTTTTAATGTGTATAAAATAACGGAAAGTCTCCTATTTCTGCTGTCAATGTAAGTTGTTTGAACAAAGGAGTGTTTTTGATGCCTTGTTAGGTTGCTGATATTTCATTTTATTTTTATTCCTTCATATAACATAAGCAAAATATACGATTTAGATCTTTCTGAATCTGAAACGAGCCGCCACTGCTGTACGTATTCCATGTTGGGATGAAATGTTATTATATATAAAGACACCTATGACGTGGTTTCATTATAATCCTCTTAATCCTTTCTGGTTAAGTTAGACTGGACACTATAAGCTCAAGCAACTCCTGTTTGTGACGGGGCATTAATTTGGAATTTCTGCTGTTTTTATACGCGCTGAGTCCTATTTTCCCACTGTAGTGGTCGGATCAGGGATTATGTATGTAATTTGCAACAAATAAACTTGCAATTAAACAGAATCTGCTAAGTACTTAGCAGACTGAATTGCATGTCACTCAGTTGGAAGATATAAATCAAGTTACAATAAACGAACGTAATGAATAACTTCGAAACCATTATACAGGTAATTAAATTTATTGATAATTGATTTTCGTATGACATCATTATTCAGTTCTAGAAAAAAATAAAATAAAATAATTATTGGGTATTACAAAAGCACTCTTTCAAATCTAATATGATAATAATAATAAATATCTATAGATCTTTATATTTTATAGTTTTAATCTTATCTGAATGTACTAGAATAAAAATTTTAGGCATATAATGAATCAAAATCAATACTTTCAATACATATTATCATAGAAACTATTAAAACAACTACTCAGTCTAGGAGCAAGAATTAAATAATAGTTCTTAGTACCAGAAGCAAAAAAAAAGAAATTGATTCAGTTTACATTTCAAGAGTGGGAAGACTCTTTTACCTTCTACCCAAGATAAGAATACAGATAAACTTTAAAAGCAAGATATGATAAAATAAACACCATATTAACGGTACGGCAAATATCAGCAAAATCTCTACTATAAAAGGTATATGCGCCCCAAGATAAAGATAAAAATAGTTTCCGAGATGGCCGCTAGCTTCAGTAAAAATTGGAGAGCAGATAGGGGTGTGGATCAAAAGATTGTGGGCGCCATGACCAATATGTAGATCAGTGAAATGAAAAGAATAGAGCAAAATATATACACTATGTTATAAAGTATTAGTTAATCGCAAAAATATTTACAAATTTATAACAAGGTTAGAATTCAGTATCTTACAGCGGTTAATAAAGATAACGATAAAGATACTTACGTAATGAAAATCCTGGAAAGGAATCTACGAAACGACGCGTCCATTCAATAGCGCACTCCAGCAATTGCACACCGCGAGACTCTGTGTCACAGACATCTTGAAGAGCCAGAAGAAGTGTGCCCGGCAATCAGTACGGAGGAAGTCCAACAAGCACTTGTTGGTACCAAAAATTTCGCTGCCCCGAGCCCAGACGGTATTAACAACTGGTGGTGGAAGAAATTTCCTTCCATTCATCGCCGTCTGGCGCGAGTTTTCAAGTCATGGTTGAACGAGGGGCAGCAGATTCCGGACTGGTTCGTTGAGGGACGTACTGTGCTTATCCCCAAAAAGGGGAATCTTTTCGACCCGAAGAATTATAGGCCGATCATTTGCCTCAACTCCTGCTACAAGATATTTACACGTATCTTGTATGCTAGAACACTGAGGTCTGTTGATCCGGTCTTCCAGCAGATACACGAACAGCGTGATGCCAAGAAGGGCACGGCAAGTTGCAAGGACAGCCTGCTAATAGTCCGCTGTATTACACAGAATTTTATGCAATACAAGCGGAATCTATTGATGGCCTGGATTGATTACAGCAAGGCATTTGATACAACATCATACGAGCTAGTGTTGCACTTGCTCGATTGTCTTGCGGTACCCACACCACTAGTGAGATGCATAGAACAGCTTCTGCCGCTCTGGAAAACTCGCTTCACCATAATATCAGTTGCACAGTGGATCACGACAGAGCAGGTAGCACTTAGGAGAGGAGTTTTCCAGGGTGACTCGCTGAGTTCTCTCTTCTTTTGCATCTCACTGCTACTGTTATCTGTTGGGCTCCGCCAAACCCACGAATATCAATGTGGACCACACAGCGACCGCCGGTATAAGGTCACCCATCTATTTTATATGAATGACTTTAAACTTTATGCCTCCGGAGAGTGCGAACTACAAAACATGCTTAGGGTGGTCGAAGAATACACGCGGGCAATTGGTATGGAGTTCGGGCTGGACAAATGTGCAGTCGTCCACCTCAAGAGAGGACGATGCGAGGAATTCTCTGAAGATGCGCAGCTCGCAGACGGAAGTATCCTAAAACATCTGGATGCAGAAGAGACCTATACATATCTGGGTGTGCAACAGAAGCACATCCAGGATGTAACACAAATAACAGATTCTCTTCACGGTAAGTACAGACACCGCCTAGATTTGGTCTTCCGAACTTTCGGGGAAGAACAAGGTGTCTGCAGGTAATATGCTTGCCGTTCCGGTTCTGCTCTACTCCGTCGGAGTATTAAAGGGAACGGTAGATGAGCTGCGCCAATTAGACAGAGATACCCGCAAGATGATGAATATTCACAGAAGTATTCATCCTAGATCGTCCGTTCCTCGCGTGTACCTCCCACGTCAACGGAGCGGGTCGAGGACTCTTGAGCCTGGAGTATGGCATGTAACATCCCAAGAGCTCAGACCCCTCTAGATTTTTGAAATATTGCGAAACTGTAGGAGTGGCAGGATTGTTCAAGGTAGCAAAAAGAGCCGCAGATGAACTAGGTCTTGCATTTGACATCAGGCGAGGAGACCGGCGAGGTGCTGATGTAGAGTCAGTCACCGAACTTCAGCCAGATCGTCTGAAAGCCCGAATTAGAGTTGCCGAACAGGAAAATCTGTTTCAGCAGCATGTTGATAAACCCCAGCATGGTGTCTTCTATAAGAACATAGAAACTCTGGGTTTATCGTCCAGGCTAACATTCGCCTCTTTAAGGTTAGCCAGGTTTAAGTCAGAGATCGAGGGATTAATTATGGCCTGCCAGGATGGTGTTATCAACACCTTGGACTATCATAGTCACGTGTGACGTATAGAGGTTCCTGATATCAACTGCAGGACCTGCCATTAAGCACCGGAATCGCTCACTTACTTTCTGCATGCCCCATATATGCGATTTCGGCCTACATCCATCGACATAACGCGGCGTTACCAGTGCTATACTACCATCTAAGGCACTCGTACGGGGTAGACCAGACACCAGTGCTGCCTTACGTCCCCGGAGATATTGAGTCCGTGGTCGAGAATGAGAAATTATGGTGAACTATTTCTATTTTTATAGGTAAGGTGTTTGTTAATTCCAGACTATAACAGTAATATCTAATTTAATAAATAAACTTTTCTAATAATATATTATTAGAAAAGTGTAACGTAAAACGTTAACATTGTAACGTTACCAGAGACATGAATATAAAATAATTCTGTAATGTTTTAGTTTCTAACAACATTGAAAATCTGTTAGAGAAAATTAGGGTCCGTTACCAGATAACTGCTGCGTACAGCATTCTGGGAGGATTGTTCATAGAAACAAAGTTTTTCTTAAACTCAACTGTGACTCGTCATAACTGTCGCTGTTGGTCGGATGCTAATCCAAGAGCCTTCCAAGAAGTCCACACTCAAACTCATCTAAAATTTCTGATAATTGTAGGTGAAACGTATTTGAAATTATTGAAAGATCTGGTCTAGCCATTACTCACTGTTATTATTGAAAATGGTGATCGTTACTTGAAAGACCATTTGATGTTCCCACAAGACGGAGCCCCTCCACATTATGCACGGGCTTTTAGAGAGTTTTTGAACATGATGTTTTCTGAACAATGGATTGGACGGAGAGGTGCTATAGAACAGCCGAGTAGATCTTCAGATTTAACTCCGTTCGATTTTTTCCATTGGGACCATTTGAAGAGCAAAATCGATTCAATAGAACCGGACTCTGGAAGAGTTACAACGTTTTATATTGTTTAAGAATGCTGTCAAATAACCTCACAAATACTTCAAATATAAGAACTCATTTCGAACAAAACTTGTATTATTGTATAGAAGCTGGTAGTAGACCGTTTGAGCATTTAATTGACTGTAATGTTTCTTCTAACGTTTGACAGTTGTACTATATGAATTTCTTATCTGAATAAGAGTGCTTTTGCAACTTGAATTTTGATTATCCTGAAAACGAATCAACATAATTTATAAATTTTTGTTGTATAATATTTAGGGGAAGAAGACCTTTCATATGAGGTATCACTTGCTTCATCATGTCATTTAATATTTTAAGGTTTGTGGTCATAGTGCAAAGGGGTGAGGCATTTTGCAGGTGAGTTTTATTGTAGAAAATGTCCCTTTCGAAAATGAAGTAGACGTATCTGCGTGTTTTTTAAAAAAATTAATTTGAATTACCCGAAAACCCGTCTGCTTGGTTCTTAATAGTGCATCCTGTATATATGCATATAAAAATACAAAATATCCTTAAAGCGGTGGAATATGAAAAATTATAATAAAAAAATGTATCTAAAAAAAAAAAAACGCGTAGAACCAAAAATGTGGCTAAAGAATATTCCACCGCAAAAAGAAAGTTTTAGTGTAAAATACAAGCTCCAAAAAATATTCATTTCTTTATTTTACCACAACTTTTAGGTAATATGTGATAAAGGAGTAACACTTTAGGCAAAATTGAACAACTGATGAAACATATAGAATCGGTGAGGCTGAATTCAGATGGATACGTGATCATGCATCCGTGGCGACCATAGTTCAATACCAAAGCAGCTAGATTATCACGGGCCTAATTTAGCTGCTTTGCTATTGGCCTATGGTTGCCACGGATGTGTGATCATGTATCCAACTGAATTCAGCCTGAGAAAGGAAAAAGGTAATGCAACAGGCATATGGGAGCCTCAGAAGTCAATTCTACGTACCAGAGTTAAGATTCTTTTCAATCGAAAATTTCCCTTTACGCATTCATGCTTAAAAATATACGGTAAATTCCATGGAATAATGAAGATATTTCTTTTTCATGGTTTTCAAATCAACACAGAGGAATTATACAGTGTATTTCGAAATGATTGCAAAATATTTTAATAGGTGATACTTTGGCTCATTTTAAAATAAAAAGTTCGTATAAAAATATGTCCTAAACTGCCTATTTTTCAAGATAAAGGGTGCATAATATCGAAATAATTTAGATTCTTTCAAAAAAATTTCGAAAATGAAGATATTTTTCTGAAATTTGATATGATATCTACATTGTTTAAGGAAACATCTTTTTGTCACCTTTAAATTTTTTCTTGAGGTGCCAGTGGCGTATGTGTGAATATTGAAGTTCAACTTTCGTAAAAAAAAACATCGAACGTCTTAGATTCCTAACCTAAAAAAAAAGATTGTTGAAAATGATCATCTTCAGCTATAATTCATGCGATCATTCTCATCATTGGTTGCCACACACGCTCAAAAATTACTGGAATAATCCAGATTCATTCACATGCGACAACTATTTTCTTCTTCAGGTTTTCAATATTTTCAATCGGGCTGTTGTAAACCAATATCTTATTATGTCCCCACAAAAAAATGATCCAGGAGATTTATTTCTGGAGACCGTAGGGGCCAAAGCTATGGCGCTGCTATACCTATCCAACGATTAGGTTACACAACATCCAAATGTTGTCGGGCAGTTAGATTAAAATGTGTCGGAGCCCCGTCCTGCATGTACCATATTTGGTTTCTATGTTGCTCTGGCATATTCCAGCAGCAGTGGTAGATCATCTTCAATAAACCGGCGATACGTCTCACCTAAGCCGTAAAAGAAAGAAATGTGTTCCAATAAAAAAATCGTCAATAATTCCGACCCACACACATTAAATATAATATTAATGGCGGATCTCGGTTATTGCGTGTGAGTTTTTCTTGGGTCCATAAATGGTTCTACATTATGCCTTTCCTAGAGAAGTTAGATTCATCAGTGAATAGGATTTGTGATACAAATCGAGAATTTTCTCCAACGTCTTGATTAAGCCACTGATAGAAAACAAGTTTTTGTGGAAAATCACGGGATAAGAGTACTTCAACTTGCTGAATGTGGTAGGGTACTCACTCTCCAAAGTGTTTGGTGGCTACGTTGAGGGTAGTAGCAATTTCTCTGATACTTGTTGCTGGATCTTCTTCAATTGAATGAAGAATTTCTTCTTCTACCTGCGACGATCGAACTTCTCCTAGATCTTCCGCCACTGGGTTCTTTTTCCGTTTCATATACACGTTGATAAGGGCGTCCAAATAATGAATGATATAGCTTTACGCATGGGTATATTTCTGCATAAAGACGCATAACTCTTAACGAATTTCCATTCGCACGATCAAATTATGTAAAATCGACTTGATGTGACCATTGCGGTGTTAACAGGCGCCGTTAAAAATGGTTAGTTGAGTGCGAAACAAGCTACAAATTATATAATTAATTTCTATAGTAGCAACAGGTTAAATAACAATAAAACTATTACTACAAAGTTTAGAACATATTTTCCACTAGATTTTGAAATCTTGAGCACCAAATTATTTAACAAATCAATATTTCTTGATATTTTTCTTGACTTTTCTTGACGATTTTGTGTGATAGATAATCTTGTTGATAATATTTGTTACAAATTAAGTAAAACGAACTTTGGATTATTAGAAATGAAGAATACTTTGGATGAACACGGTTTTTTAAATATTTATTACGCTCTTACCTACCTTAATTTATTTTGTGAAAATTGAGTTGGGGGTGTGGCAGAGTTAATGTAGAACATTTATTCTACCAAAAGAATACTACATTTAATTTTTAACTTAAATTATAATGAAACCTGTAAAATAATTTACAAAGAAAACATATAACCCTACCGTGTGTATATATTTTCAAATGTTTGTTGTACACTTAATAGCACAATATCCGTATACACAACAAATTAAAAGAAAATAAGATATGATAAACTTTTTAATTATCACCACATAACATATATAGGGTGTCCCAACCAAAAGTAGGCACCTTGAATAACTTTGGATACAATTTTTATGAAAAATTGGTGAAACACATCGACCTTGTTTCCAAGGGGGGACATATTTTAATGTAATACTCGTATACCTGTCATCATCCCTGTACCCTACACGGCCACACCCTCAAAAAATTCAAATGTCAAGGGGGGTGATACATCTTTTGAATTCCCCTACATAACTGTATTTTTTTTTAACCATTATCGATTCGTTCTTAAGGAAAATAATTTTATTTTTGATTACACACAATCGAAATCGTTTAAAAAATTTAAAATACACGGCACTGGGTATTGGAATTTATAAAAAACTACATTTTTTAGTGTCCTCAAATCAACACGAGTTTTTTCGATAAAAAACACTTTCCTTGTCCGTTTAGTTTCAGAATAATAAAAGACTTATAAGTATTTGATAGTCCTTGAACATTAATTTATTCACAACCAATTTTAAATCGAGATACATTTTACCAGAGTGACTTCTCAAAATGGTTTATACCCTTCAGCAGGGAATAGAAATTGTCAGCATTTATTTCAAAAACGATAATTGTGTTAGAGCTACGGAGCGCATATTCAATAGAAATCACCCAGATAGAAGGGTTGGTTCTCAGTATGTTTTACAATTATTGACAAAATTTATGGAAACAGGTTCTGTAGGAAACAAAAAGCATGACCTTCAGCAACCGATTAGGAATGAAGCAGTCGAAGTAGCAGTTCTGGATCATTTGCAGATGGATAATACTCAATCGATCAGGAAAGTAGCTGAGGCTTCCGGTGTATCACGAAGCAGTGTTCATCGAATTGTAAAGGCCCACAAATTTCATCCATATAAATTTAAATTGGTACACGAATTACACAAGATGATCCCGATCGTCGGCTTGAATTCTGTGAGATTTTTAGTGAACAATTAAACGGTAATGCCAATACGTGTTTTTCTGATGAATCGACATTTCAGTTAAATGGGGAGGTAAACAGGCACAATTGTAGGTATTGGAGTGAAACCAATCCACATTTGTTCATGGAAACTCATACCCAAAGGCCTCAGAAGTTAAATGTTTGGGCTGGCATCTTAGGGGATCACATTGTCGGGCCGTTTTTTATTCCTGACAATTTAAATGGCGAAAGGTACCTCGATCTATTGGAAAATAATGTCGCCCCAATGATTACCCAGATCCTCGAAGAAGACGATAATCATTTAGAGGGCGAACCATTTTTTCAACAGAATGGGGCACCCCACAGTTTGCTATAGCAGTCCGTCAATTTTTGGAGAATCGGTTTCCTGAGAGATGGATTGGAAGAAAAGGTCCTGTGGAGTGGCCCGCTATGTCACCCGATATAACTCCCTTGGATTTCTTTCTGTGGGGACTGCTTCTTTTATTTTTATTTCCCGAATCTAAAATATTGAAACAATTATTTCTCAGGAACGAATCGATAAAAGTTTAAAAAGATACCCATTTATGTAGAGAATTGAAAGAACTTTTAAAATATGTATCACTTGACCCCCTTTGCCATTTGAATTTTTTGAGGGGGTGGCCATGTAGTGTAGAGGGATGATGATAGGTATACAAGTATTACATTAAAATATATCCCCCTTGGAAACAAGGTCGACGTGTTTCACCAATTTTTCAAAAAATTTTTATCTAAAGTTATTCAGGGTGCCTACTTTTGGTTGGGACACCGTGTATAACATTGCCCAAAGTATTACTGTATAAATTTGTATAATGCTTTAACCCAAATACCTCGGAGCGAGGCGACGATGGCCTAGTGTAAATTTCCCAATAATCACCTATAGGATTAATATCAGATTTAAAAGCATTAAACAATTAATATAACTAAAATAAAAATGGGTTTAAATCACCCTCAATATTTATTATATGATACGTACATTTTTTACCAAGTGAAAGGCATTAATTTTCTCTTCAATATATTACGCACTCTGGATGATTCACTAATAGTATGGTTTTTGTGGGAACGTAAAAAATGAACACGGTAAGGTCGTTATCAAGCTTCCACCTTTTGTTTTTGCGATATTAATTTTCAGAGCGCGAGTGTTCGAATTGCACGCTATTTTCACTCATCAAGAAATATTGCAAAAGGAAAAGTTGATACAGTTTCTGGGCGGCGTTACGATACCTAAAGACAAAAATGTATTATTATGGAAAAAGAGTATATTTATATATTGCTCATTCGAAAATATTCTTAGATTCCTCACATATAAATAGAAAAAAATTACCATAAACATTGATCCTGATATGTGAGGGATGTATTTCCTATCAATGTGGTAGATGATGACCCTATACCGGCTTTCTTAATTAGAGTCTGCGATACTGTTTTTTGTCAACCAAGTGAATCTTTAATTTAAATCTGCAGACATGTACCTTTCCCGATATCTGGAAGGTTTCTAGGATATGCCCGGTTTATAAAAAAGGCTCAAAAAACGAGATTACTAATCACAGACCAGTTGCCATGTTATGTAATTTCTCTAAGGCGTTTGAAATATGGACTCATTGTTTCCTATCGAACCATCTAAATGATATTGTCATACCTGAACAACATGGTTTCATTGAAGATCGTTCCACTGTCACTAATTTAGTATGCAAGACCAATTTGTTAACGAAATTCTTGATCGGTAGATGTTATTTACGACTTCTCTAAAGTGTTTGACAGGCTGGACCATGGTATATTTTTGTCTAAATTGGACAATACCGCTCTTAGTGGTAGCCTAATAGCTATGAATAAATTATATTTGACTGATAGATCTCAGTTTGTTCAGTGCCATGGTTACCAGTCTGTCAAATTTCCTCAAAGTTCAGGCGATCCTCAGGGCTCCGTTCTCGGACCACTCTTGTTTATTCTGTTTATTAATGATATTGCTGTTAATTTGGATGTAAATTTTCTTTTATATGCGGATGATCTAAAGATATTCTGAGAGGTAAAATCTTCTGTTGAGTGTACCGAAGCTGCAGAAAAGCCTAGATCAAATAAAATTATGGTGCTTTGACAACCATTTGTCCCTTAATCCCAGTAAATGTAATGGCATGTCATATAGTCGCAAAAATGAGGCGCTAATTTATGATTATACCCTAGAAGGGTCCATCATCAACAGACAAGTTCTAACTAAAGATCTTGCAGTTAGTTTTGATCCCAAACTCTCTTTTACGTCTCATATTGATAAAACTGTAGCAGCTGCATACAAGTCTTGGTTTTATAATCCATAAGAGGACTGATTTTAAATCCACTGATACACTACGATTATTATTCGAGACATTTTTAAGGGCTAAATTCGAATATGCATCTGTCCTATGAAGTCCAATATACATTCACATTTCCTCAATTCAGAGAGTTCAACGGCACTTTTTTAAATCAGCAACATTTGCTCTAGATAATACTTATCCACCAGGAGTCTTCCATAATAGATTTAAAATGT
>JANEYF010000381.1:0-162279 GCA_029963845.1 Rhamnusium bicolor
TCGGTAAATGTCAATATTTCACCACTCTGGACCTTGCCAGTGGCTTCCATCAAATAGAAATGGCACCCGAGGACATCCAAAAAACAGCGTTCAACGTAAAAAATGGCCACTACGAGTACGTTAGAATGCCGTTCGGGCTAAAAAATGCGCCAGCGACTTTTCAACGCGCGATGAACAATATTCTTAAAGGTTTACAAAATAACATATGTCTTGTGTACATGGACGACATCGTAATTTTTTATGTTTCTCTTCAAGAGCATATTAATAATTTATCGAAAGTATTCCAACGCTTACGGGAAACTAATTTCAAAATTCAATTAGATAAATCCGAATTTCTCAAAAAAGGAAGTAGCTTTTCTAGGCCATATAATAACAGCAGATGGGGTCAAGCCTAACCCAGACAAAATTAATGCTATTTTAAATTTTCCAATCCCCAGAACCACTAAAGAAATAAAAGGATTTTTAGGACTTATAGGTTATTACCGTAAATTTATAAAGAATTTCGCGAAGCTAACAAAACCTTTAACAATTTGTCTAAAGAAGGGTTCAAAAATTGAACATAACGAAACGTTTCTAAAATGTTTTGACAAATGTAAACATATTTTAACCAATGACCCGATACTGCAATAACCTGATTTCTCAGAACCTTTCAATTTAACCACGGACGCAAGCAATTTCGCACTGGGTGTGGTACTTTCGCATGGGGAGATCGGAAATGATAAACCAATAGCATATGCCTCTCGACCGCTTAACGGTGCGGAGCAAAACTACTCCACGATTGAAAAAGAGGCCCTTGCGGCTCTACATGGGACCAGGTACTTCAGACCATACCTATATGGGTGCAAATTTAAGATTTTTACATAAGCCCTTAGAGTGGCTAATGAATCTAAAAGAACCGAATTCTCGATTAATTAGGTGGAGATTGAAACTCGAGGAATTTGATTATGAAATTCACTATAAAAAAGGTAGATCAAATACGAACGCGGACGCCCTTTCACGAGTAGAAATACATACCAAAGAAATTTCAGATTTGGACGATAAGACTTCTATGATAAACAATCTTGATGAGCCGCCAAATATAAACGAACTGGAAAACTTGATAACGACGATACTCCAATAATAAATAATTCAGAAGAACCACTAAATATTAACTTCGGAAACAATACTGCACCGACAACAATTAATCTTGACCAAACACCAGACAATGACGAAAACCAGTCTAACCATACTGTCCACACAAGTATAGAAAATCCTGTCCAAATGATTCAAATATCAGAAAAACCATTAAACCTCTATAATAATCAAGTAATAATAGAATTTCTTTTATATTCTGAAAGGGAACTTTACAAACGCGTAAAAATAAAACATTTATTTAATAATAAAAAAAGAATCCTGACAAAAATAGACAAGTCTCAACTTAAACCAGAAATAATAAATTTTCTAAAAGATTATTTAGATCCCAAATTAACATACGCATTATCATTCAAATCTGACGAATTCTATCCAGAAATTTGCAATATTATAAAAGATTCAAGTTATAAACTAGTCAAATGTAACTCTATTCTAGAAGACATAACTGACGAACACAGACAACAGGAAATTATTACCCATCACCACGAAGGTAAAACTAATCATCGTGGAATACCTGAAACATTACAAAGAATTAAACAAAATTATTATTGGCCCGCCTTAAACGCAGACGTAGAAAATAGAATAAATAATTGCGATATCTGTCAAATCAATAAGTCTGACCGCAACCCGATAAAACAAAAATATTCACTAACACCTACAGCAAAAAAACCACCCGAAATAATACACGTTGATACATTTCAGGCTTCGAATCAAAAATTTCTAACTATTATAGATTCATTCTCAAAATATGGCCACGCATTTCTTCTAGAAACGCCAAACGCAATTAATATAATTAAGAATCTTTTAATTTTTATGACACATCACGGTACACCATTTAAAATAATTTCTGATAACGGAACCGAATTTAAAAATAATCTCGTCCGAATTTCTTAAATTACACAATATCGACATTCATTATACAACCCCCCTAAATCCGCAAAGTAATGGGAATATTGAAAGATTTCATTCTACACTCATAGAACATTTACGCATTTTAAAATCGAAACAGCCCAATGAAAAATCTATAATAAATTTAATGCCTTATGCAATATTGGGATATAACAGTAGCTATCATTCTTTAACAAAACAAAAGCCCGTAAATATTATTAATGGTCACTTGGATACAAAAGATCCATTTGACATAGACGTAACCAATATTTTACTAAACAATTACATAGAAAACCACAAAGAAAAAACAAAATTAATCTATCAACAAATTCATGAGAAGTCACAAAAACAAAAAGAGAAAATTATTAGTAAACGTAATGAATCTAGAGAAAAAGAATTAGATATCCAACCTCAAACAAAAATTTATAAAAAAATTACCCCCAGAAACAAACTATTACCCAAGTACACCCCTGAAACCGTACTAGAACAAAATATTAAAACAATATCGACCGATAAATCTGTAGCTATATCTAAACAAAATATTAAACGCCCAAAACTAACTAAACAACCTTTGTTACAAAATGTCTCTGATAACACTGGCAAGCCTTCAGGAAGTAAAGATAACTAACCTATCAAAAAAATCCAGGTATCCTACCCTTCAAGCTAGGTACTGCAAAAATAAAAACAAGTATTTACACATTTTTACATTATCTCGATTTAAAACCTATAGAGAGCGAAATTAACATCTTAAAAAGTCAATATAATCAAATAACAAGAGCAATCAATGACGGGTTGAGCCACCCATATTTTCTGGCACTAGAAAATTTTAATGCAGCAATACTTTTTCAATTAAAAATAGTTCAACAAAAGTTTACATCAGTGTACCTATTAAGAAAAAAAACGTGGTTTAATAAACGGGTTAGGAAATATAATAAAAAGCATATCTGGTAACCTAGATCAAGGGAATGCCGATAGATTTAACCAGGCAATACTTAACTTACAGGAAAACCAAGATGATATAGCCAATAAACTAAATCAAGAAATTTCTCTTACTACAAAAATAATTGATAATTTCAATCATTCAATAAGATTAATTTTACACCATCAAGATGTCATTGCAGATGGTATAAATTCTATTAGAAAAGATCTTAACAAATTTATGTTCCAATTCAATGATTATTTACAAGTCAAAAATATCTTGGATCAACTAAATCTAAGTTTAAATATTATAATTCAACTACTAACCGACATAGAAAACGCTATAACTTTCGCAAAATTAAATACACTACATCATAGCATTGTTAAAATTGATGAGCTAGAATCTATCGTAAATACTTTAACAAATAATCACCCTGTAGAACAATTACTATATACAAGTAAAATTGATATTCACAAGTATTACGAAATAGTTGAAGTAAAGGCTTACTATTCGGAACATAAAATAATATTTGCACTAGAATTTCCAATAATACACCCTGAACGCTTCTCATACTATCACTTATATTCAATAACTACCCCGCATCATAGCATCATAATTCCTTCCAACACTTACCTGGCTATGAGCGAAAACTTTTACCAATATCAGCCAACGCCATGCAAAGAAGTCGATGGAGAATATTATTGCCAAGAAAGTTCACTAATTGATGGATTGAGACAAAATGATTGCATATTCCAACTATTACAGCTTAGTCAAGAAGACAACACATGCACCCAGGTTCCAGTAAAACCAATACATTCCATCATTGAGCAAATTACCGAATCCTACTATATAGGCATTTTCCCGAATGAAACGAAAATCCAAACCACAACAGATTTCACCGCCTTACAAGGTACATATTTGTTCAATTTACCTCCAAAATGCAGTTTTAAAACAACCGAATATATTTATTCAAACGAAAAAGAAACTATCAAAGGACAACCCCTACTATTACCAGAAATAATAACAACTAAAACACAGATGAACGATGAACGAACCCCTTGTTCACAAAACGTCGAGAGCTGCACTGCCACAGGCATTCTGACGTGACGATTCAACTTATCAACTTGTAATATTAATATATAATATTTGTTAATAAATAATTTTAACTATCAATTCAAATCATTCTTGTGTTAAGTAAAATAAATATTTTTTAAAAAAGGCTTCGTTAACGGTGACGAAGTTAACTCGCGGCTTTCCCGTGGCGTAGTGTCAAGACTTTGCAGCCTTTGTTCTATATCGACCATCTCAGGCAGGTCGTGGTCGTGGCGGTCGCGGAGCGCAGTGTATGGACCCGAGATGGCGTGTTCTGGTGTGCCATTTGCGGTCCATCCATATAATGGCGGGAACCTGGGCGGCTGTGTTGTGAGTCATCGAGGATGGTGGCAGTGGAGGGGACAGCAGTGACAGTAGTAGTGAGACTGCCTGCCTCGAAGGCCACCGTAGTCCCCGGATGCTCCATGTGTTCTTTCTTCTCTTCACACTTACTAGAGTCTATTTGTGTTTGGTGCTCTAGGGCGCTCATACTCTAGAGACACCAAGAGTTGGACCAGGAAGGGCTCGAGAGAGCGCTAATACTCTCCGAGTTGAGAAGAAGGTTAGTGAATAGTGGTGCTAAGGCGCTTATACCTTTGCTGTTAGTAAGAGAGCGTAGTTAAGTCCTGTACAAGGCGCTAATACCCTGGTGGCTTATGTGAGGATGTGTTCCTGGAATCTACTAATGTTAAACTTAATATTACTAGAGCGTCTATAAGCTGCATTGTGTGAAAGGGTTAAAAAACGTTATTGCAATGTCGGCAGACTTGAATAAAGTTCTACACTAGAGTCTGATTTGGTACACTTGGATTTTGCAATGTGATAGTCTCTGTCTATGCTTGCACAAAATTTAAAAGTACACTAAAATTGGACCGACTCGCCGGGAAGCGGCGAACCTGTGTGGCCGTTTAAGAACTTACACAAAATTCAAGTTAAACAGTTCAGATCCAAGCAAGTCGCGCAGTGACCCGACTTGGTACAAGAATTGTAAAGTGCACTAAAAATGGATCAGCGTCCGTCGCGATGCGGCGGAGCTTAGTGTCTTTGGCTAGAGCTGCACAAGTTAAAAAGTAAGCTAAGAAATAAGTAAGGCTGGTCTGAAGCAAGCAAGTCGCACAGCGACCCGACTTGGCTTGTGAATTAGAAAGTGCACTAAAAGTGAGTGGCGTCCGACGTGAAGCGACGGAGCTTATTGTCTCTGGTAGAGTCTAAACCTGTTGTGAAGCAATAAATCACTGATACGTGAGCTCACCTGTGAGTCCTGTGTCCGGTGTCGGCCTCGAGTCGCAGGGCGCGTCTGCACTGGGGAAGCGAGCGGCACAGATGCAAAAGGAAACACCACGTTCACAAAAACTGTTTATTACGAACACACACACACAACTATGACACAGGAATAGAGTCGGCTACCAGCGTTCTTGCAATAATTTTTTGTCTGAGGGTCCAGTGACAAAGTGGCATATGGCCACTTTTGGCGGATTCGTTGGATTCACGGCGTAAACTGTGTGTGAGTGACAAAGTGACATCGGCCCTTCCAAGGCACGATGCGAGTTTATGCTGCTGAAGGCTTAGAAACTTAATAATAAACTTGTCTAGAGCAGTTGAAAACGTATACATACGTTTGGGACACAAAAATTATCAAAAGCAAGACAAAATAGTCAAAACGTGATGCTCTCGTTTTAGAGGCAAAACAGACAAGAAGCGCGAATAGAGTCTGGCTAATGTTTTACAGTTTAGTAGAGGGCGGCTACGCCTCTTTTGTGGCGTCCGGCCAATCAGAGGCGAGCCGTTTTGGCTAGCCGATGACGCCTCCGGGCTTGGAAGTCGCGATTCCGGGAGCGGTCGTGTGGCAGAATTTGGAAAAGGATTTTTTTGTGTGTAAGAAATTTTCTGAATTACTGCAAGTGACTGGAAGTGCGACTGTACAGTTAAAGTAATACAATGCTGGTGGTTGATATAGGCGAAAATCTCATAAGGAGATATTTGAGCTTAAATATTTTGACCTTAACTTATTGTATTTGACTTAAGATATTGTAACAAGGCACGTAGATGCCGGCTTAAAAAATGTCATGTGCTGGAGACCTGAATGCTTAAGGCATTTTACTTAAATTTGGATGGACAGTAAAAGCAAATGTGTGTATGTTTGCGTTACATGATCGCGGAGGCTTCAGGTGTCTTCACCTCGCTTGAGTGAGGCTGGGTGGCGTTGCCCTGTAGGAGGAGCTGCGTCTCCGTCCTGGCGGGATTGTTGGCCTCTACTTGAGCCATGACGCAGGGGATGGCCCATCTCACGGCGGGACATGACTGCGGCTACTCTCTTTGTGCATGGGAGCGCGGGATCGTGGTTGTCGGGGCTTTAGCAGAGCGAAACAGCGCCTGACAGGAAATTCGCAAAGGCAAATTTTGTGTGACTTTCGAAGTCTGTGTGTGCCCCGGGCTGTGTGGCCGGGGCGATCTGCGGCTTCGGCAGAGTGGATCGGTGTTAGATGTCTGGGAGTGAATGGTTCGTGTTAAGTTAGAGGTTGAGAAGGCTGCGGACGGAAATTTGGCAAAGGCAAATTTCGTGGCAGTTCGAAAATGCTGGTGACTAGACCGGACCGCGGCGGGCGCTGGCCGGAATGTTGAGAGTGACTGTGTCTGTGTCTGAAATCGGGCAGTGGCTCGTCGAGAGCGGAGTTGCGACTGATTAGATCTGGTGCGACGTCGGTGAGAAAATATGTGTCAGGTTTTATGGTAGTTTGGCAATTTCATAGTCCGTCTGGACGAGGAAATTGTTTGGAGATGTCAGGTGGCTCGTGGCTCTCCTAGAGCAGAGCTGCAGCAGACAAGGGTTGCCTGACCTTTATGGAGGCTTGGCCCTGATGTGTTTAGGGCCACAGGCCAGTAATGGTTTGAGGCCCCTGGATTAGTTTGGGGTCCTCGTGGTCGTCGTCTTGGTAGGTTTTCGATTGTGACTCTGTGTGTGCGAGCTGTGGCTGGCCGCACAGGGACAGCTGGCATTTCATCTTCGGTTTCGGACTCGATGTCTATCACCGGTCGTTGCATTGGTCTCTGATCTTGGTCATCATCGGGTGCTTCTGCATTGTTTTGTTCAGGCATTGGAGCCGGGGCTGGCCTAATGTCGTCGACGTGGATTTGGTATTACACGCTGTTTCTGTCTATCTCATAGACGTCTGTATGAGGGCCTGTCCAGGTCGGGCAGAAGGCTGTGGAGGTTCCTGGGAATTGTCTGACTAGCACTTGGTCTCCTCGTCTAAAGTGCACTGGTGCGTCTCGTTGTTCAGGGTAGAGTTTCCTTTCGAAAATTATTAGTCATCTGTGTGCTTGTTGGATGCGAGCTTCGCGCTCTCTGGCATCGTTGTTCACTGGCTGCTGGTTAACCGGGTGATTCCACTCACCGGGCTTGATTAGCGGGGCCCCGAGCAATGCCTGGCTGGGCGACATCATCGTGGTGGCGTTTTTTCGGCTGTGTATGTTGAAAGTAATTTCGTGTAGTTTTTCGTCCCATCTGTTAATAGGTTGGTCCTGATTTTGTATTCTGAGTGCTTTTTTGATTTCTTGGTTGCATTTTTTGACGGGATTCGCACGTTGGTGGTACACTGGTGTTGTGTATCCGGTGATGTCGTGTCTTCTTAAATATCTTTGCCAGCTTAGGCTGCGGAACTGGGCCACGTTGTCTGTTATGATTCTTTGTGGATATCCCAGCGACTGAAAGTGTTGGTGGAGGAATCTGAGCATGGCGTTCACGCCGATGGCTGAACTTGCTTGGATTTCTAACCACTTTGAGAATGTGTCTGTGCATACGAGGAGGTAGCGGTTTTTCTCTCTCGACGTTGAATAGGAGTCCATCACGTCAAAAGCCACGACCTGCCATGGTCGCGTTGGTGGTCTCGGGTGCAGCGGTGCGTGCGGCTGCAAAGCGCCTCCTCGTTTTGCCGAAGCACAGATTAGGCAGTGGCGTACATGGGTTTTTATTTGTTTCGTCATCGCTAGCCAGTAGTACAGTCTTCGTACTGCGTCGATGGTTTCGTCTCTTCCGGGGTGTCCTATTTTGTCGTGGTATTCGTGAATTACTCTGGGCCAATATTCGAGTGGGACCACCAGAGCCATTCTGTTGTCTTTCGTGTACCAGATTAGGTTGTTTTGGACTGTGTAGTCGTTTTTGAGTGTTTTCTGCCAGGGTTCTATTGGTTTGTCTTGTCCATTGTGTAGTCGGTGCCGTCTTGCTCTGGTGGCTTGGTATTCTACACTGTTTTCCTGGGCTTGTCGTATTTGGTCGTATAGTGGTGTCGGTTCTTCGTCTTCTAGCTCTACCTGTGCGGTGGAGATTGTCGTCGGTTGTACGAAGGCCAGGGGGGACTTGACGTTGCTGCTGAGGGTCCTGTGGCTGGTCGCGCCTCCCCTCTGGGTTGTAAGCAGCCAGTGTGTCTGGTGGCACTAGCCGTTCCTCAGTAACATCGCCGGGTTGTATGGTTGGTCCGCTCGGGTGTCTTGATAGGTAGTCTGGTAGTTGGTTTCGTTTTTCTGGGCAGTGGCGTACTTTGAAGTTGTATTCTTGGAGAAGTAGGGCCCATCTTGTTAGTTTTGCTCGGTCATCTTTGTATTTGTCTAGCCACGTGAGTGCTCGGCTGTCCGTGACCAGCGTGAATGATCTGTCACCTAGGGCGGCTCTGTAGCGTTTGCATGCCCACAACACGCAGAGAACTTCCTGTTCGAAGCGTTCTGTTTGGTGAATTTTGCGCTGGAGCATGAGATGATCCGGCGCTCGCCTTCTGGTGTTTCTTGCCAAAGTACTGCTCCCATGCCGTGCATACTGGCGTCAGTTTGCAGTACAAATGGTAGGTCGGGATCTGGTCTGTGTAATGTTAGTGGTTGTGATAGGGCGTCTTTTAGTTCTTCGAAAGCTGCCTTGGCCTCCGGAGTCCAGCGGAAGTGCTTCTTGGCCACTAGGTCTGTCAGTGGGGCTGCTATGGCGGCGAAGTTGGGCACGTACTCTCGGTGCCAATTCGCTGTGCCTAGGAAGCTTTGGAGCTCTTTCATTGTGCAGGGTTTGGGAATATTTGAGTACGTGTTTCTCCTGCGGTTTGTTATTTTGTGCTGTCACTCAATGGCCAAGATAGTCAAGGGCTTCTGCGCCAAAGTGGCACTTCTCGAGCGAGCAACGTAAGCCGTGCGTGCGTAATCGCTGTAGGACTAGTCGTAGATGATGCTGGTGTTCGTGTTATGTCATGGTAATAGATAATAATGTCATCTAGATAGACCTTGACAAATCGGTCTATGTAGCCTGCCAGTACTTCAGTCAGTAGTTTTTGGAATGTCAATGGGGCACATTTCAGGCCAAATGGCATGACCAAAAATTCGTAAGTCGCCCCGTCGGGTGCGCTGAGAGCTGTGTATGGTATGCTGCTTTCGTCCACTGGGACTTGCCATTATCCATTATGCAGATCTAGTGAAGTAAGAACAGTGACTGGCTCTAGCTCCTGCAGGGTGTCTCTGATCGCCGGTAGTTGAGCGACCTCGTCTTCAGTCTGTGAGTTTAGCTGCCTGTAGTCGATGCAAAATCGTGACTTGCCGTCCTTTTCCTGCATGATTACAATGGGGGAGCAGAAGGCTGAGTGGCTTCTGCGTATGACGCCAGCAGCCAACATCTTGCTGATCTCTTTTTGTATGATCGCCTTTTTCGCTGGCGAGTACTGGTAGCGTCGAATTTTGAAAGGCCTTGTGTACTTTAGGCGAATGACATATGTGGTAAGTCGTGTCGTGGGCTGCCTGAGCCTCTCGTGGAAGACGTCGGGGAACTCGTTGAGGACGGCTTCGTAGCTGTCACAGAGTTCTGCTGAGACGTTGTCCTCGATTAGTTTAACTAGTGGGGCATATTCGATGATGTCTCTGTGTGAGTGCCAATATGCAGATTGTCTGTATGTTGTGCCAAAGTAGACACAGTTGTACTGAAAGTCGAGGGTAGCCTGTTCGGCCAGCATCCATTCCTTCTCCTCCACATATCCCTGTATATTCGTTCGTTGTCCGTTGATATATATTCGCTGTTTCACCGGGCCGCGCGCGTAGACTCTTTGTCCACTAGCCAGGCAGACAATCTTGTAGTCTTCGGGGACGTCGTGCCCCTGTAGTAAGCTTGGATGTATAAAAGACTTGCTGGCGCCTATGTCTAACAAAGCCCAGACTTGGCATCCATTTATTTCCCCTTGGAGGCGAGGCAGCGACGGTGGCAGCGCTTCCGCCCCCAGCGGTGGTCAATTTGGTTTAATCGAGGTCGTCCGAGTTGGTTTGGGTCACGGGCCGCGTTGACGCGGCCCACCGGAAGTTTTCCGGCGGTGCTGTGATGGTTCTGGTGTATTTGTTCTTGTTTCTGTGGTTTGTTAATTTTGTGTATTTCTACCCCTTGGTTGGGGTTGTTCCGGTGGTGGTAGGGCTAGGAGGTTGTTATCTGTGTTGTCCGTCTGTTGTCTGAGTGTACAATCTCTGTGGAAGTGCATAGCACCGCAAAACTTGCAGGGGTATGGCGGTGTTCGTGGCTGCGATGAAATTGTATCATTTTGGCTGGAATTTCTTTTCTCGCCCGCATAAGTGGCACCTCGGCTATTCTCTGCTCGGGGCCCACTCCGGCTGGCTGGGATGACCCACGCCTCGGCCGGCGGACGTCGTGGTTTGTCTTGTAGTGGTAATCTTCGCCGTGTTCTGCTCTCGCAGGTCGGCTTCGATGGCGGTGGCGATTTGTGTTAATTGGTCAATGCTGGTAATTATAGCCCCTCGCAGGTTGATTCGTATTTCTGCAGTGAGAAGCTCCCTGACTTGTTGGGTGATTATATTTTCGTCTAGGCCTGGGGCTAGACGTCGAAATAGTGAAAGTTTTTTTTTGCTATGAAAACGGCGGTGTCCTAGCCGTTCCACTGTTTTTCGCCATAAAGTCTTGCGTGCAATTGGCTTACTAGTGCTAAGTTGTGGTACTTGTCCAGCAAGCGTTGACAGAAAGATGGGTAGTCGAGTCTAAGTCTTCGATAGTTTTCGAACCAGGTGTTGGCTGAGCCACGAAGTTGAGCTGCAGCGATACTAGTCCATTCTGTGGGTTCAATGTTTTTTTTGTGGAAATATTGCTCGAGCTCTTCGAGGAAGAGGTTTGGGTCCTCCCAGTCTGTTCCTCCATATGTAGCTGTGAGTTTCATTGTTTTAGTTGCTCTCCTCCACAGTGGTGGGAGCTGTGACGGCGGTTGCTGCAGGTGTTCTTTCTTGGTGTTGAGTGTCTGTTGTCGTTTGATATGTTACCGTTGGACGCCACGAGGTTTGCTGTTCTGAGAAACCTCGAAAGAGGTGAGTTTGGGTAGCGGGGCCGGTGGCCTCCGTCGTGTCTAGGTCAGGTGCAGGTCCGGTTCGTCCTTTAGGCTCTTCTTCTTGTCGAATAGGTAACGTAGAGGCCCCACGTTGGACGCCACGCCTACGGTTTTGGTAGTGCTCTGGAGAAAGCCGAAGTGTGGATTCCTCAAGGGAGCAGTTGTTCCGCGCCGTAGATCCGTCAAGACTTTGCAGCCTATGTTCTAAATCGACCATCTCAGGTAGGTCGTGGTCGGGGCGCTCGTGGAGCGCAGTGTGTGGGCCCGAGATGGCGGGTTCTGGTGTGCCATTTGTGGTAAACCCATATGATGGTGGGAACTCGTTGTCAGAGCCTGGGCGGCTGTGGTGTGTGTTGTGTAAATCCGTGCTAGTGGTGGGAGGAGCAGTGATAGTGGTTGTGAGGCTGCCAGCTTCAGAGGCTGAGTTAGACCTCGGGTGCTCCATGACTTCTTTCTTCTCTTCTATCTTACAAGGGTCTATGCAGTTGGACCAAGAGATACTCGGGAGAGCGCTAATACTCTCCGAGTTGAGAAGAAGGTTAGTAAAGATTGGTGCCAAGGCGCTAATACTTTGACTGTTAGTGAGAGAACGTTTATATGTCCTATACAGGGCGCTAATACCCTGGTGACATATGTGAGGATATGTTCCTGGCATATACTTAATATTAAACTTAATATTAATAAAGTGTCTATAAGTCGCACTGTGTGAAAGGGTTATAAAACGTTACTGTGGTGTTTGTAGACTCGAATAAAGTTCTACACTAGAGTCTGATTTGGTACACTTAGTTTTTACAAGTGATAGTCTCTGGCTATGCTTGTATGAAATATTAAGTTTCACTAAAATTGGACTAAGTCGCTGAGAAGCGGCGAGCCTGTGTGGCTAGTTATGAACTTACACTATATTCAAGTTACTAGTTAGTCTATGCAGATCCAAGCAAGTCGCGCAGCGAACCGACTTGGAGTGGAAATTAGAAAGGGCACTAAAATGTCTCTGCTTCCGTCGCCGAGCAGCGGAGCTTAATGTCTTTGGCTCGAGCTGTGAAAGTTCAAAAGTGTGCTAAAAATCGAGTTAGGCTGTGGTAGAGCAAGCAAGTCGCACGGCGACCCGACTTGGCTTGAATTTTGGAAAGTGCACTAAAAATGGTGAGCAGCGTCCGTCGCGAGAGGCGGAGCTTAATGTCTTTGGTTTAGCTACACTAGTTGGAAAGTAAGCTAGAAACTGAGTTGGGATGATCTAGAGCAAGCAAGTCGCGCAGCGACCCGACTTGTCTTGTGTTTTAGAAAGTCCACTAAAAAAGGCTCAGCGTCCGTCGTGATGCGGCGGAGCTTATTGTCTTTGCCAGAGTCTTTATCTGTTACAAAGCAATACACACTGTAAACGTGCGCTCACCTGGTTGTCCTGTGTCCGGCGTCGGCCTCGAGTCGCAGGGCGCGGCTGCACTGGGGAAGCGAGCGGCACAGAAGCTAAAGGAAACACTACGTTCACTTGAACAGTATATTGAACACACAAGATTGATACACAATGTTGATAAAGTAACAGCAAAGAGCCGGCTGCCAGCGTGCTTGCAGTAATTGTAGGAGAGAAGATTATTAAAAGACTTGAGACTTGTGAAATTCTTGTCATAAATCAGTCTAGGACGTGTACATACGCCTGAGACTCCAAAATAAAGGAAAAAGCAGAAATTACGTAAAAGGCCAAACGTGACCCTTGCGTTTCAGATGTAAAACAGACAAGAAGACAAAACGGAGAAACGCCAAACGTGACCCTCTCGATTTCGATACTAAACGCACAAGAAGCGTTTGTTGGGTTAGAATTGATATTTATAGTAACATGAGAGGGCGACTACGCCTCTTTTCGGACCTCTAGCCAATCAGAGGCGAGCCCATTGGATATAACCGAAGACAATTGTGACTACGGTGTCGGTGGTGCTCTGGGGAACGCCTAAGTGTGGATTCCTCCAGGGAGCAGTTGTTCTGGACCGTAGTTTCGTTAAGACTTTGCAGCCTATGATGCAAATCGACTACCTCAGGCAGGTCGTGGTCGGGGCGCTCGCGGAGCGGTGTGCTTGGGCCCGAGATGGCGTGTTCTGGAGTTCCATTGTTGGTGAATCTATACAACGGTGGGAACTCGTCGTAAGAGCCTTGGTGGCTAAACTGTACGTCGTGTGCGAGTACAGCGCTAGTGGTGGGAGGAGCAGTGATTGTGTTTGTGAGGCTACCAGCTCCAGGAGTTGAGATAGGCCTCGGGTGCTCCATTACTTCTTTCTTCTCTTCTTTCTTACAAGTGTCTAAGTGGCAAGACTTGGAGAAGCTCGGGAGAGCGCTAATACTCCCCGAGGTGAGAGGAAGGTTAGTAAAAATCGGTGCCAAGGCGCTAATATCTTGACTGTTAGTAAGAGATCTTTTGTAGGTCCTATACAGGGCGCTAATACCCTGGAGACTTATGTGAGGATTCGTTCCTGGCATAAACTTAATATTGAACTTAATATTAATAAAGTGTCTATGAGTGCACTGTGTAAAATGGGGTAGAATATGGTACCCTGATGCTTTTAGACTTGCTTAAGGCTATACACTATAGTCTGATTTGATTCACTGATTTTTATAAGTAAAGTCTCTGGCTATGCTTACACAAAATATTAAAATTTATCAAAATTTTACTAAGTCGCTTAAAAGCGTCGAGCCTGTGTGGCGTGGAATGTCTTTACACTATATTTAAGTTAGGCTGGCTAGATCCAAGCAAGTCGCGTAGAGACCCGACTTGTTGTGAAAATTAGAAAGTACACTAAAAAAGTCTCAGCTTCCGTCGCGGAGCGGCGGAGCTTAATGTCTTTGGCTCGAGCTGTAAAAGTTCTAAAGAGCACTGAAAATCAAGTTAGGCTTGGAAAGTACACTAAAAAGGGAGAGCAGCAGCCGTCGCGTTGCGGCGGAGCTTAATGTCTTTAATATAGCTATAGAAGTTATAAAGTATGCTAGAAACTGAGTTAGGTTGATGGAGAGCAAGCAAGTCGCGCAGCGACCCGACTTGTCTTGTGTTTTAGAAAGTCCACTAAAAAGCGCCCAGCGTCCGTCGTGATGCGGCGGAGCTGAATGTCTTTGGCAAAGTGTTTACTATTACAAAGCAATACACACTGTAAACGTGCGCTCACCTGGTTGTCCTGCGTCCGGCGTCGGCCTCAAGTAATTGGGAATGGCTGCACTGGGGAAGCGAGCGGCACAGAAGCTGAAGGAAACACAACGTTCACTTTGAACAGTATATTGCACACACAGTAAAAACAGTACACAGTTGATACAAGACAGCTGAAGCCGGTGTCCAGCGTGCTTGCAGTAATTGCAGTATAGGAAAGAGTATTATTAAAAGATTTATAGGAGAGAATGTATATAAAATGCTTGAGAGTATTAATAGCACTTGTCTAAAAGTAATCTGGGACGTATGCATACGTCTGAGACTTGAAACTAGCAAAATAATGGAAAAACATGAAAAGGCCAAACGTGACCCTTGCGTTCTCGATGTAAAACAGACAAGAAGCGTTTGTAGTTTTTCGCTTAGTATTTATAATAATGCAAGTGGGCGGCTACGCCTCTTTCCGGCGCTCTGGCCAATCAGAAGCAAGCCAGTTTCATATAGTCCGGAGACAATTGCTAAAAATGAGTAAAACTGGTCTGGCGGAAGATTTGTCGCCAAGTTCGCGGCTGCTGTTGCGAGACTCGGGCCCCGTATGGCCCAGCTAATTTGCTACTAGTGTAATGTTCCCGGGCTTTTTTAGAAACTATATTGAAGAGATAACTTAAATGTGTATAGGGCTATGGCAAGGTGAGATTTCAAGCTTCGTTTCTATTTTTATTTTATTTAGTTTAGTCAAGTAATAACGGAGCTATTGAGTGGGAACCGAAAGTCTTACAAGACTTTTAATTTAAAAGATAATATTATTATTTTTGTGTTAAAATATAGAGTTCAATGATTATTAATTCGTAATTAGTAGAATATTTAATTGAAAAATTCGTTTAGCCCAAAATCTTCCCTTGTATGGCAAGCGTGAGGGGACGCGGTGAAGGCGCTGTAGATATACAGAGTATGTTACAAGACATGTGCGGCAAAATGACATGCAGGATGTCTTGAATATACAGAAAGGGTAGAAGGTGGTTAATGAAAGAGACCACCTTAAAAATATTTTAAACAAATTGATAGCGATCTGAGATTTTAATGTTTTTGTATAAAAAAATTTAAGAAGTATAGTAAAATATGATGTACGGGTAGTACTTGGGATAAAATATGTACGCTCCTGACCAGTGATGTTCGGGAATTGAACAGGGTCACTGGCAAATCGTGAAATATCAAGCAGTTAATGTAACTGCAAAGGGTACTGGCTCTGTGACCAGTGGACTGTGGTAGAACCAATCTTGGAGGCAGCCTCACCTCCTAAATTAGGCTTGGAAAGATTGGTTAAAGAGTACAACAAAGTATTCGTTGAAACTGATTTATTTAAGAAAATAAAATTCTATTTATACTAATTATCTGTAACAATAAATGAAAACATTAAAAACAAACACTAAAAAACAAATATATCTAATACATGAAACGACTAACATTGGCCTAGAAAATATATCGATGTAGAGTGCAGTATTTGCACTTATTTGCATAGCTTGCTGACATTGTTTATGATTAATGAAATATAACAATAACAGATATTTAGGAAAGTAGAATATTAAAACAATAAACATTAAAATTATTTGAAATAATAATTAAAAAATGTATGTTTAATGGATTAAACATATGACTTGTACTGAAATTGAAGGATTTTGATAATATACTAAAGTAATTTGTTTAAGTCTATGCTGAGGAACGCCGTCGCGTCGTCCCTAATTTGTCTTACTGTGTTGACTGCTTGAAGAGCCTGTTCCTTGAAAAATTCGACAGTGAAATTATGAGAGGCTAGACGTCGGATCTTGGCTTGTATGAATTGTTAAAAATTTCTATTAATGATTTTGATTAATTAATTAATATTACTTAATTTGAATTATGTTTTCGTACGGTAGGTCTGTGATTATTAAATTTTGGAAAAATTGAAATTTTGTAAAAAATAAAAATTTTAAGTCGAATAATGAAAATCTGAAATATAATGAAAATGAAAATTAGTGTTAAGTATATTAAGTAAAAGTGTTAAGGCGCCCGCCTCCTGAAATTGAAAATAATAGAGCGTAAAGTTTAGCTGGTGAAAATTTTTGTAAGTCGGTAAAATTATTTATTTATTTATTTATTTATTTATTTATTTATTTATTTAATACATATCCAACAGGCAAAAGCCCAATTACAGGATACGGAGATAACTTGAATTAACAGTAACAGTAAAAAGAAAAATGATAATAATAAAAATAGCAATACAATGAAAATGAAAAAGAAAGATGGTAATAAAAATGGTATAAACATAAATAAGCACATACGCTTATACAAACATGTATGCACACATATACATACACATGCACATACATACACACACAAGCCCATATACACACATATATACGCACATACATACATACATACATACACACATCCATACATACATACATACATACCCACACATATACACCTACACACATACATACATATATAAACACATATTATGTATACAAATTATTATAATAGTAAATGACTAGCTGTAAACAATTTTTAGCTGCCTGATAGTACAAAAGAATATATCAACCCTATCCTCCACGGTGCAATAATTAGAGATCATTTGATAAAGAGGAGATGCTTTGAGAATATTGGTATTAGCTGTAGGAAGATTAAAAACATTGTTGTGCCGCGCTGAAATCCTGGGCACCCGTATATTGATATGACTTAGTATATCTGGACAGTCAAAAATGTTATTAACAATTTTATATAAAAATATAATCAGATGTACAGATCTCCGTTTTGACAATTCTATGATGTCAAACCGTGTTAATAACAAATTATGAGAGAACCCTCTTGGTGGATATATGCCATCTAATATATATACTGCAGATTTCATAAATCGTCTTTGTATTCTTTCAAGCGTCGATACATGAGTAACATAGATTGGGTTCCAGACTATCGATGCATATTCTAATTTCGATCTAACGAAGGATGTATATAACAATCGAAGTGTAAACATATTAGAAAACCCTTTCGAGTTTCTAATGACAAAACCTAAACATTTCATTGCAGATGATGTGGCAATTTCAATATGTTTTAGGAATGTCAGTTTAGGATCGAAAGTTACTCCAAGATCTTTTATATAATCAGGCCTATTAAGTGATGCACCGTCCAATTTATAATCAAAATCAACAGGATTTTTTTTTCTTGTAAATGACATAACATTACATTTGGAAGCGTTTAGTGGTAAATTGTTATGTGTACACCACGAATTTATTTTATTCAGTGCAACTTGCAACAGTTCACACTCTTCGTAAGAATTCACTTCACACAGTAGCTTAAGATCATCTGCATAAATCAGATAATGTACACATAGGTCTGACACAATATCATTGATAAACATGATAAAAAGGAGAGGTCCAAGGGTCGAACCTTGTGGTACCCCAGATAGCTGCAAAAACTTCTTCGACCTGTAACCACGGTACTGAACAAACTGATATCTGTTTTTCAAATATGAAGAAAAAAGCTGCAGAAGAGGGTTAGATAGTCCAAAAGTATCCAATTTGTTCAATAGAATTCCGTGGTCAAGTCGGTCGAATGCTTTAGTAAAATCGGTGTATATAACATCAACTTGGCTATGTTGGTCTAGTTTATCACTAATGAACTGGGACTTACACACAAGATTCGTAACAGTGGACCTACCCTTCATGAAGCCATGCTGCTCACATGTTATCAATCCAGACACATGATTATAAATAACATTGTGCAGAATTATTTCTAATAATTTAGCAAAGTTGCAGATGATAGTGATAGGTCTGTAATTTGTTATGTCATTCCTATTGCCTTTTTTATAAACAGGACACACTCTAGACAGTTTCCAAGACTCTGGAAAACATGACGTTTTTATAATTAAGTTAAATATAGCTGTTAGAGGAGTAATAAAAGCCGATGCACAATCCTTGATTAAGAATGCAGGTATTTTATCAGGTCCCATAGTACAGTTTGGTTTGAGTCGTTTAATCGCTTTACCAACTTCATCCTGAGTAATGAATGGAATGTCGATTGTATTTATATTTTGGTTCGAGGATACATGGGTAATAGCAACCGGGAGCGTAAATGACTCAGAAAAGAAATTGGCAAAGCTATTAACCATTAGTTGGGGATCCTCAATATCTTCCCCATTATATGTAACAATTGAGGGGATAGAGGAAATATCCCTTTTAGAATTTATATAGGACCAAAATGTATTCGGGTTGATTTTTATATCCATTTCTATGCGTAGTAGGTAAGCTTTATGCAACACGTCGACCTCAATTTTTATTTGCGATCTTAGTGACTTGAATCTGTTTAAATAGTTCATGTCACCATTTTTTTTATGAATTTTTAAAGCCTTGTCTTTTGTTTTTATCTTTTTTATAATTTGGCCATTAAACCACGGTGGATAACATTTACCCGTAGCTTTTTTTTTTGGTATATTATTTTCGAAAATATTATTTAATTTATTGTTTAAATCAGCAATAGCCATGTTTGGATCAGCATATTGATTGAGAAAATCCCAGTTAGTATTATTAATTTCTTCATATAAAGATAAAAAGTTTGCTTTTTTAAAATTGAAATCGGTATGTGCTTTGACGGGAAAATTATTTCTTTTTCTATTAGACTTTGCAATTTCAATTTCTACAATCAACGCGGGGTGGTAAGGGTCTTCTAGTAGAATAATCTGCAGTGCCTTATTAACTACACAATTTATATTACATAATACTAGATCCAATAAGCGACCTTGAAAGTTCCGTATATTATTCCATTGATTAAGACCATAGAAATTTATGAAATTTTGTGTCTGCAAAAAATTAGGCGTTGATGTATTTCCAGCACGGCAATTTATGTATTCGGGTATATTAAAATCACCAACTATTAATAAATCTGAATCGTAAAGAAGGTGTATAGACATTAGAGCATCATATAATACATGATATTCTTCATATGTACATACTGGGGGTATATAAATTACTAGAATATAGATCCAGCGAAAATTTATTTTGACCTTTACTAGAAGAACATCAATAGATTTTACATCAGTCAATGTGTTACAGATTGATTTAATATCAATTTGGGCCGATTCAAGTTGTTTGTCTAGGGCTAAGAGAACGCCACCTCCTCTGCCTGTATTGGTTGCGACAAAATCTCGGTCAGTTCTAAAAACACTAAAGTTGTTAAGATTAAACAGTTCGGAATTTCGAATGCTCTCGTTACATGAGGTTTCAGTGAATGCATATGCCTGGTACTCTTGAATTGTAGATGTAATATTATATAAATCAGTGGTTTTAGTACGCAATCCACGAACATTTTGGTAGTACAAAGATAATGTATAATGCTCCCGTGTGCTTTGACCGCTATTGTTAACACATTCCATTTGAATATTATTTAATACCTTGGATTGCTATTGTGAATCAAGAATATTGGCTTTAAATTTGCTGAGTGTTTTTTTATATACATAACAGTCTGGATCCCAAACTGCGTGGTCAGTTGCATTGTCGATATTTAGAGTAGCCTTAATATTTGAGCAATGTACGCACTTGAATACTGAACTTTGACAATCAACTAGAGGGTGAGATTCAGAGCATTTTGGACAGACAGGAGTTTGTCTCGAACATTGCTTAGCGAAATGATGATATCCGCAGCACTTGAAGCAACGCCTCAGTTCAATTGCACAATAAACTGGACAATCAAAGTCTAACCCTACAGCTAATTTACCTGATTTTAAGATTCTGTGATAGGTGTTAATGTCAACTTGAAGGACGGCTTGATATAAACCTTTGTTTTTGCGTTGGGGTTTATTAGAAACTAATTGACATACGCTACCTTCAGGAAAACACATTTTATTTTGCGCTCTTAAATACTTAATTAAAACACTATCTTCAAACTTTTCAGATATGTTGACTACCCTGACACGTGGATTGAGAGATGATAACTGTTTGACATCATATTTTTCACCCAAACTATTCGCTGCTAGTTCTTTAAATTTTTCAGATCCCTCAACATTATCGCAGCTAATAACTAGAGCACCATTACGAGCATTCTTGACATTTGAGATACTAATGTTAGAATTGATAGGATCAATGGCACGTAATACATCAGATTTGGTAGTGGTTATAGGTTGGCTCACATTTTTAGGTTGCAGTATTAGGGAGGATTTGGGCTTTACCACACCTGCATAAGTTGGTGGAGACACTTTATTAAGTGACAGGTTTTTCTTGATGTCTTCTAATTTGGAACTAAGTAGGCCATCGAAATTATCTTTAAGTGAAGTAAACGTAGACTCCATTTTTTCTAATAATTCATTGCGAACATCTTCAAATAACTTTTTTTAAGGCATCTTCGGACAACAATTTATTTATATTAGAATCAATATTATCAATATTAGATATGAGTTTCGCAGTTACAGCCTTATCAGTGACCTCACAATTTATTTTGCAGACATCACACCAGAAGAATAAATTATGGCATCTATCTAAAAGCTTGAAATCATGTTCGCTTATATTAACGCACGAAATATGGAACCATTTTTGACAGGAGCCTTCGCAGCCTACCAAACTGTCTCGCTTCTTTGATTTACACTTAGCACAATCAGTCATTATTGCTTACATATACATACATTAGTTTAATGATCCAAATAAAAATACTATCGACCAGTGGTGTGATAGGACTACAACTTTAATTACTTTTAATTGTTCTTTATAGTTGTTTTTTTTTTATATCTAATTCGGAAAAACTGTGCTCACTTTTTACACACTGAATAAATTTTGCGTTCATATGATTGACCTGTGACACAAGTGACAGACTAATTAATTAGTTATGTTTAATTAATCTTTAGAGTCACTTCACATACCATTTATCATTTCAGCAGAAACAATCACCAAGTCTTTAATACACAATTACGCTGTTTTTTTTTAGATTACTTTTACCTTTATAAAACACTGATTAAAGAGAGACCCACACAGCCACACATTCACATTCACCATCACATTATCTCTGAAGATTAGATTTCTGCTGCTATGAAACGTGATAAAATTGCATTCATGTGTTTCTTTGCTCCTGTACCCAATGCTTTTTATCCTTTATAGTATTTTCCTTCGCTAAGTATTTAATTTAATAAAAATTTTTGAAAATACGTATTTTTCGCAAAAAAAAAATTAATTTTGACGTAAGTGCCTGCCGACGTTCTGGTGTCCTACAACATTCTATAATTCTTAATTCATTAAGGTTTAATGAAAAATGATTAAATACTATGCTTTAAAAACCATACAATCTTAAATTGCAGTTTTCTCCAAATGTTACTAAAAAGAGTTGTTACAATATTGAACTGTAGTATCGAATTATAAAGGGTGAGAAAGACTTGGAAAGGGTCTAGCCGGATAAGCATGTTAAAAATGCCCTTAAAGGAAATTACACGAAATGAGCGTTAAAGTATTTTATTAGTTATAAAAAAATATTTGCTAGAGTATTATTCCAAAAATCCAAAGGGGGGCTGAACTTTTGCAAAAAAGGTAATTATTTTTTAAAAATATGTTGCAACTTACATAATGGGTGAAAAATTTTGAAAAAATTCTCAAACATAGAGATCTACCGAACGAACTCAGTAAAAATTATTATGCCGTATTTGGCGCGAAATTCAAATTTTAAAAAATTAACAAAAATTAAAAACGCCCTTTTCACCTTTTTTTGAAAAGGTGCTACCATGATTTTTTTTCTAACAGATGTGCCTTTGCATTACTGATACCCCTAATTTTTTTTCAGAATTTTTTGATTTGGTGGCACATGCTGAAAAAAAAATAGAAACTTCACATCACAGCCCCACAAAAAAAAGTTCTGACCTAGCAACGAGACGAGTATATCCTTATGTATCTTTGATCGCTGATTCCGAATCCGGGGTCAAAATAAGTCGTACACCCCAAAAAAAATTTTAGAGCCAAAAAATACTCCCTGAATATGAGATAACGCTCTGAAAATGATGTTATCATTTTAATCAATAGTTTTGTTTAATATTTTCGGGAAAAATTGAATGTATTACGATAAAAATAAAGGTAAATTACAGCGTTCACCCTATCGGTATGAAACGCACCCCCATAGAGGGTGAGAACCACCCTCATCTGCCACCAAACCAATTGATAACGACAATGACTGAAAAACATTTAGAAATGTTTAAGTTTCGTTAGGTTTGCAATAAACTGACGTAGAATTCACGTAATACCCCAAAACTATAGCGTTTCATACCGATAGGGCGAACGCTGTAATTTACCTTTATTTTTATCGTAATGCATTCAATTTTTCCCGAAAATATTAAACAAAACGATTGATTAAAATGATAACATGATAACAACAATAAATGTAAATTACAGCGTTCACCCTATCGGTATGAAACGCTATAGGGGGTAGTTTTGGCGTATTACGTGAATTCTACGTCAGTTTATTGCAAACCTAACGAAACTTAAACATTTTTAAATGTTTTTCAGTCATTGTCGTTATCAATTGGTTTGGTGGCAGATGAGGGTGGTTCTTACCCTCTATGGGGGTGCGTTTCATACCGATAGGGTGAACGCTGTAATTTACCTTTATTTTTATCGAAATGCATTCAATTTTTCCCGAAAATATTAAACAAAACGATTGATTAAAATGATAACATCATTTTCAGAGCGTTATCTCATATTCAGGGAGTGTTTTTTGGCTCTAAAATTTTTTTTGGGGGTGTACGACTTTTTGTGACCCTGGATTCAGAATCAGCCATCAAAAATACATAAGGATATACTCGTCTCGTTGCTAGGTCAGAAATTTTTTTTTGTGGGGCTCTGATAATTTTAGGTGAGGTTTTTATTTTTTTTCAGCATGTGCCACCAAATCAAAAATTCTGAAAAAATTAGGGGTATTAGTAATGCAAAAGGCACATCTGTTAGAAAAAAATCATGGTAGCACCTTTTCAAAAAAAAGGTGAAAAGGACGTTTTTAATTTTTGTTAATTTTTTAAAATTTGAATTTCGCGCCAAATACGGCATAATAATTTTTACTGAGTGTGTTTGGTAGATCTCTATGTTCGAGAATTTTTTTCAAAATTTTTCACCCATTATGTAAGTTGCAACATATTTTTAAAAAAATAAGTACCTTTTTTTGCAAAAGTTCAGCCCCCCCTTGGATTTTTAGAATAATACTCTAGCAAATATTTTTTTATAACTAATAAAATACTTTAACGCTCATTTCGTGTAATTTCCTTCAAGGGTATTTTTAAGATGCTTATCCGGCTAGACCCTTTGTAAAGAAAATTATTATCTTCTTATGCATACGTGAGCTGTAAGTCTTCAATTATTTATTACTCAAAATCTTTGACAAACATTCAATTCATTATCATTATTAATTTTCATTACAAAATCATTTTTATAGAAAAATATGATACAGACCTATTTTTTATTCAGTTTGAAAACTCCTAAGATATTACTCGTTAAAATTATTAAGTTTTTTTCCTGCTTAATTTTTGACCTCACCCAGATTTGCAAAGAAATTAAAAACGTTGCCAAAGAAATATTAATAACATGCTATTAATTAAACAAAATTTAACAGCTGTCGGTGTCAATTACTAGTTATTAAATGAAATAAATAAAAACTTTTATTTTTAATTTTTGATATTTTTCAATTCTACGTATTTTTAAATTCATTGCAAATCCTGTATCTTATAGACGAAGTCGTTTGCGACATAAGTGTATATGAAGTTTTCGACTTATTTTTCGCCAAACAATCATACTTTAAAATTCGGCGGAGGTTTTTTTGAAACACACTGTAACATATTTTAAAGTTTGAAATATCGTAATGTATGGTATGAAGTATGAAGTATGAAGTATGAAGTATGAAGTATGAAGTATGAAGTATGAGGTATGAAGTTTTTGACCTATTTTCCCCTAAAAAATCATGGTTTAAAATTTGGAGGCTGTTTTTTGAAACACCTTGTATACATATTTTTAAATTCTGAAGTTTTCCTTTTAAAATTTATTAATGTCTTGCATAGAAAAGGCAGTTTACATGAAGTGATTATTTATTTTTAATCTATTACAGGCGCCCTCTATACATTTTTGAAATTCCAATGTACTAAAGATCAATTTTGTATCAAGCAAGAGCAGAATCTAGAAATTCGTAATTTTACTCATACACTTTTTTCTCATTTACACTTATAATACCGCTTCCTCGTGGACACATTGTGTATAGAGTGATTAATTGTACTTTTTATTTCAGACAACACAGGTTGAAGGAATTAAAATATTTCATTACTGCGGTGGTGTCAATTTTGCCACACGTAATATATTTAAAAATGATTTAATTCGTTTAGTAGAAATAAATCCTCAGAAAGAAATAATGTACCGCACTAAACTTGCACAACTTATTCAGAAGGTAAGTACTTTTTTATTTTATATAAACAAATATCTATATTTCGAAAATATTTATTTATGAAACAAAGATGAAAAATGCTGTTTTCCGTACGATTACAGAATGAGTACAAAAAACATTTTCGTCCATATGTCAAACACTATTTTTTATTCAATTGTAAGAAGAAAATAATAATCTTCACATTCACTTAACATTTCAATTGAAAAGTTTGATCGTAATCGACCTCAGGTCACGTTTGACACAATCTTATAAGAATTAATTCATTTGTTTATGGTATGTATTGTCACCGACATAGGTAACTAAACGAAAATATAGAATCCCTATAACAGCGAATTAATCATTATTTTTTATTCGATTTTATTGAAAAGTGACAATTTTTTTAATTAAAATAAATATGGTAAATGTATGACTGATGGTCGAGAGGCAACGTAGTTGGGCTCTCGCCAAAAAAATTCTGAGTTCAATTCCCGGTCGTAGAAGTGGAATTTACTGTGAGAGAGTTTACTTCCACCATACACGAATATTGGGTGTGTACCCGTTGTTTTTAAATGTGTACCCATCCCGCAAAATGTTAGTTTAGGGATAAAGGGGATTGTACTCTATGCGGTGTTATTAAAAGAAAATTTATTATTTTCTTCTTACAATCGAAAAAAAAATAGTGTACGACACACGAACTAAAAAGTTTTTCATACTCATACGGTTGCCCAACTCGGCTTCGCCTCGTCCTAATTGCGTTTTTCGTACGATTACGGAAAATTACCGGACAAAGCGAAGTCGAGTTCGGCAACCGTATGGTATATTTTCTCCGTGTAAGTCATAAATTATTTTTGTACTCGATTCTAAGAAAATAATAAAATTTATTTATTATATTTGTTTTAATTGCAAAATGTGGTCATAATCGACTTCACACGTCACTTTGACACAATCGAATAAGAATATTATGACAGTTTGTTCCATTTGTTTATATATTGATTGGTATTTTGTTTATAACTGTTTGCCGTCTGAAAAGTACTTTTCAGCCTGGAAATGTAGTTGCCTAACAACCACAGCAAACAGAAAAATCCGTTATAAAAAGGGTTACGGGTTAATATAATTGGACATTTCTATTCATATGTCTTTACTTAACTATATGGGAAAATGTAAAATTAATATGTTTAAAAATTTTTAACAATCAAAATTTTAAATTGACATTTTAATGTGTGTGTGTTTACTTAGTCACGTATACCTGAAATGGGTTGGAACCTTTGATGTGAAGATAACACTGACGTAGTTTTCCACGAAACACCAAAACACCATATGCGTTCGCGCGTTTCGCCAACTAAGTTTGCATTATCTGGAGATGATTAAAGCAGTTTTAATCATCTCCAGTTTATTTATATTATACACATATATATATGTATATATATATATATATATATATATATATATATATATATATATATATATATATATATATATATATATATATATATATATATATATATATATATATATATATATATATATATATATATATATATATATATATATATATATATATATATATATATATATATATATGTATATAACAAAGAATAGAAGGTCACTGCGGGATGAGACGTAACAGGAAGAAAAGGATAATGGGTATTGCCCGCAAAAAAGGATGAATCCGTCGACACGTGTTTCTGAGTCACTACTCGTAATCATGACGGCTATAAGTTGTAAGGATAGGTACAACTTAGGTTCAACAACACAAAGGAAACCACTGACAGGAAGCCAGTCGCACATTTGTGGCTGCAATTGAAAGACCCCGTGTTTACAGGGCATCAGACAATATGGCCACGGAGGCAACTATAGCTGCCTGCGTGGTATTCCCTACCCAGGGTTTAGAGTAACAAAGAATAGAAGGTCACTGCGGGATGAGACGTAACAGGAAGAAAAGGATAATGGGTATTGCCCGCAAAAAAGGATGAATCCGTCGACACGTGTTTCTGAGTCACTACTCGTAATCATGACGGCTATAAGTTGTAAGGATAGGTACAACTTAGGTTCAACAACACAAAAGGAAAACCACTGACAGGAAGCCAGTCGCACATTTGTGGCTGCAATTGAAAGACCCCGTGTTTACAGGGCATCAGACAATATGGCCACGGAGGCAACTATAGCTGCCTGCGTGGTATTCCCTTCTATTCTCTGTTACTCTAAACCCTGGGTAGGGAATACCACGCAGGCAGCTATAGTTGCCTCCGTGGCCATATTGTCTGATGCCCTGTAAACACGGGGTCTTTCAATTGCAGCCACAAATGTGCGACTAGCTCCTGTCAGTGGTTTCCTTTGTGTTGTTGAACCTAAGTTGTACCTATCCTTACAGCCTATAGCCGTCATGATTACGAGTAGTGACTCAGAAACGCGTGTCGACGGTTCATCCTTTTTTGCGGCAATACCATTGTCCTTTTCTTCCTGATACGTCTCATCCCGCAGTGACCTTCTATTCTTTTGTTACTCTAAACCCTGGGTAGAGATACCACGCGAGGCGGCTATAGTTACCTCCGTGGCATATTGTTTGATGCCCTGTAAACACGGGGTCTTTCGGTGCAGCCACAAACGTGCGACTGGCCCCCCTGTCGGTGGTTTCCGGTTTTGTGTTGTGGCCCCCCCCCGCCCCCCCCCCTGTCCCCCCCCCCTTGTAGCCGTCGTGGTTACGGTGGTGACTCGAAACATCATTTTGGGGCGAACGAATATATATATATATATATATATATATATATATATATATATATATATATATATATATATATATATATATATATATATATATATATATATATATATATATATATATATATATATATATATATATATATATATATATATATATATACATATATATACATATATATGTATGTATATATATATATATATATATATATATATATATATATATATATATATATATATATATATATATATATATATATATATATAATTTTAGAAAATAGAATAGAATTTTAAATAGTAGGGCTTCGGTCCGTTTCGGGTTTTAAAGAAAACTCTTTTTCACTTTGCCAATCTTTAGATAACTTTTTATTGTCATTTTCAAGGTTACAATTTCAAATATAATAATGTTCAAATTAAGTTTAATAATATTTTTTTAGGATACTTACTCATGAGTTGAGGCTATAATTTAAATTTAATAACATCCAAGAAATTGTCCTAATCATTATGGTATTTAACTCACTAAGTCTGCTTAATTATTAATTAATTACATTTTGGTTTACTAGACTTATTTTAAATTTTAAAACTAATTAATATGTTTTCAGAGCCATGTGGTTGCTGGACTAATGAGACATGTGCAAGTGAAAAAAGGAGAGGGATACCTATCATTTCCTACAGTGCTGGTATTTACATATTAAAACTATACACAAGTATATTGAGACCGGCCCTAACACACGCGGCGCCGGCGTGGTGCAGTGACGAATATACACAAATTGAAAGTTCTGGAAAATAAATTTTTACGCCTCATTACAAATTCTACAAGATACACACCCATTAAGGGGTTATATGAAATATGTCCCGACATAATACCACTAGCGGACTACAACAAAGAGAATTTCTCAAAATTTCTATATCCATCAATTGATACACAGTCCTCTCGCAGCCAATAGTACACAAATTAGGGAGTATAACGCACCATTTTGGATCAAACACAAGTCGTTATCGATGTTTCGGTAACCCCTTTAGGTCACGTCCATCACATATCTGAAAAATTCAAAATTAATACTTCCTTCTCTTCTTTTCCTCGTAATTAAATACAAATATTTTAAATAAGCTTTTACAAAATTAATTACTAACAAATAGTTCTTTTCAACAATTTATCAACAATCTAACTTCATAAGTTACAAACCTAGTTAATTTATAAACAAACTTCTAGAATCAAAAAGTTGTTTTCTTTAATTTTTAATTATAACAAACTAAAATTAACTATATTAAACAAGAAAGATTACTGTGGGCAACTAAGAAATTATGAAAGAAAAAATATTTAGTTACTTTTAATATGTACTGCAGGAAATGATAGGGATACCTTTTTTCAATTGCACATGTCTCATTAGTTCTGCAACTATATGGCTCTGCAAACCTATTAATTAGTTTTAAAATTTAAAATAAGCCTAGTAAACTAAAATGTAATTAGCTAATAATTAAACAGACCTAGTGAGTTAAATGCCATAATGATTAGGACAACTTCTTGGATGTTAATTAATTTAAATTATAACCTCAACTCACAAGTACTCCGAAAAATATTAATAAATTTAATTTTAACATTGTTATATTTCAAATTGTAGCCTTGAAAAAGACAATAAAAAGTTATCGAAAGCTGGGCAAAGTGAAAAAGCGTTTCATTTTAAGCCCGAAACGAACCAAAGCCCTACTATTTAAAATTCCATTCTATATATATATATATATATATATATTAATATATATATATATATATATATCATATATATATATATATGTATATATATATATATTATATATATATATATATATATATATATATATATATATATATATATATATATATATATTACTTATATATTATGTAAATAAATATTAAATATATAGAAATTTCAATCATCATTAATCATTGGTTATAAATAGAATTTAATTAAAAAAAAGTTAAATCAAAATTTCAATTAAGAATATTAAATTTTTTGGAAATATTAATGTTTTATTGAAAACAATACTATACAAACATAAAGTTAAAAATGTGTGATTTTCATCATTGAAAACGATACAAAAAACTTGTGTCATATTAACACATATGTTAAATAGTATTTGTATTAATAAAGTTTATTTATAAACAATTTTACTTATATATTATGTAAATAAAATGTTAAACTAATAGAAATTTCATTCACATTAGACATTTTGGTTTTAAATAGAATTTAATTAAAAAAAAAAAGTTAAATCAAAATTTCAATTAAGAATAATAAATTTTGTTAATATTAATATTTTATTAAAAACAATACTATACAAAAAGAAAAATACAGAATAAAAATCGTGTTATTATCAATATTTTTATTGAAAACGATAGTACACAATAATACATTAAAATATGCGATATCAATATAAAAAAAACGCTATTCACTATCTGATTGTGATGAGTTTGGCCCAGATGTTCCATTTACCATAGTTGATCGTTTGATTTGTTGCTCATGCGTTAGACACCAACAAAATTCCTTGTGTTTTTTCTTATTAAGAAAGAAATACCATACTTTGTCACATAATACAGTTCTAAAGCGGCATCGACGACATAAGTTATTCCAAACATCTTTGAAATATATCTTACAAACTAAACATTTTTGTTTCAAAAATCTATCTTTCATACAAAAATCGCAAACATCTCTACAAATTCCAAAATTTGTATGTTTCAACACACGTGGGCACTTTTTACATTTTAAACCTATACCAGAAGGTATCACTCTCATCTCTTCGAAAATGATAGGATTTTCCCTATCACAATTAGCACACAAACCAGTGCATGGGTTTATATGAACTGCATAACTACAATAACATCTTTTTAGATTTTTAACTCGATATGGATAAGATAAAATTTTGGGTTTACTATCCCACTCTTTTGGAAAAACCATTGTAATGAACACTGCGAACAACTTGTGAAATATATTTATTTATGTGTATTCATATACTGCTTTTATACGTAACACAATGTCCTTCAACGTATAACACATCGGCCTTCAAGAGAATGGTGGGAGTCTGCTCTGGACCTCCCTCATTACTATAAATATGTTTGGGTATTGCTAGAATTACATCAGTTTCATTTACAGTGTTACGTGCTACGTAAAGAAAAAAGTAAAATATGGCTAGAAATATAATGAATGTTTTGAGAGATTGGCGTGGGAAGACGTAAATAATGCGCGATTTTTGCTTGATGATGTGGAGGATGGTGCTGCTGCTAATGTACCCGAACGTGAGGGAGCTCCAGGTGATGTCGTAGAAGCGGAGCAAGAGGAGCTTGAAGACGACGACGATGATGTCGACGAGGGGATAGAGACGGACGTTGCGGATGTTGAAACGGAGGCTCAAATGGAGATGGCCCTCCGTGTGACTGAAGTGGAGACTGGGGCCACCGATTTAGTTTGTTCAACAGCCGCGTTTGTGTTCGTTGATACCATCGACGATGGTAATGTGTACATGTGTACGAGGTGTTACATTCCGTACTCAAGGATTATTGGTGATCGCGCGGTGCATAAACATGGGAGCATGCACCAGACGACGCATTGGTTCGACATACCAGAAATAACGTGTCGAGTGTGTCGTACGAAATATTGTGTTGTGGGGGTCATCGATGCGTGTTTCGTGTGCCCCCACAGCGAAGACAGTAAATGATAGACAATAATTTTTTATTTATTAGGGTTATTTTTTGTGTTTTATTTTTTCTATTTCTTTTCGTATTTTATTTTTTGTATTTCTTTTTTGTATTTTTTATATTATTAGTGCTTATTTATAATTTTTTTATTTTTTGTATCTTTTTTTGTATTATTATTAGTAACTATTTATACATTTTTTAAATAATAATTTTTTTTTAATTGTATGCTCCTTATTTTTTTCTGATCCACTTTATTATATAAATGATACAACTATTTCTCCATAATTATTTATTTACTTTCTTAATTGTAAACATTTTATCTAAAATATAATAAAGTATAAAAATAATTCTTATAGTCTAAAATTAAAAAATAATATAAAAAGTGTGGAATAGAATATTACTATAAATTAGTGTAGCCTAAATTTATTAATAAAGGCGTAATAAAAATATTCCATTAGAGAGGTGACATTTGTTCACAAATAGTAATAAAACAGGTGTAAAAGCAACTTTTATTAGGTAAACAACCTTTACTAGCGGTCGATTGCAATGAAAGCTTTTTGCCGTTGAAGTGTGCCGATTAGGACTTTTACACCCTTTTACTAGGTATTGCTTTTCGATATTTATTAAACACTACATGTGAATATTATTTATTTTCTTTCTAAACACAAATACCTACATTAATTATTATTATTATTGTTGTAAATATTTTATCTAAAATATAATATAATACAAAAAATAATCATTATTGTAGTCTACAAATTAAAATAACATGAAAGTTATGAATAGGATATTGATTAGTTTACATCTAAATGAGCTACGTTCTAAGAAGAAATAAATAATTTTGTATTTATTTCTGATACACAAATAGAAGTACCATTCGATTTAACAATACACATTTTTTTTTTATAATTTTACCTAAAACATAGTAAAGTGCAATATTTATAAAATATCAGTTTTATTAATCCAGGAATTATATTCTTTGGGAGGTCCGAGCCATTTCACATACATTTTATTTCCTCTCTTCCTTAAAATAGTCTCCACCAAATAAATATCGGGATATTTAGTTTTTTTGCAGTTCCATTTCATAAAAACACCCTTTGATCGGCTTACCCAACATATCTTGAAGTAAATAAGTCCTGGGGTTTGTTATGTTTATTTTTACGACTTTAAACAACTCTGTTGAAAAGTTGGGTGTAAAACCTTTAGAAAACACACTTTTAAATTTGCTTATTCTCACAACATCGCCAATGTGAAATTTAGGTTTTAAAGCAATTTTAGCATGATTATATACATTTAAAGATGTATTTGGTGTAATATCGATAGGTCTCATTTTAGTTATTCTGTGGATTTTTTTATTATAACGTTCTGTTATTTTCTGTAGAATGTCGATCCATCTGTATTTACCTCTCAGTGAGAATTCTTTATACAACCAATTTTTTAATGTGCGTATTACACGTTCCACAATTGCCGCTTTTTTAGTGCTATATGTGGAGTAGTGATTGATATTGTTTTGCTTCATTATCGCAGTAAAATTTCTGTTGTAGAACTCAGTTCCATGATCACTCTGTATGTTTTTAGGTGAATATTTTGCTTCTTTTATAACACTTTTCATAGCTTTAGCAACCACCGCTCCTGTTTTGTTTACAATAGCCCGAGTCCAAATGTATTTCGAATAACAGTCGATTACGAAAAGAATATATCGATGACCACCATTATTCCTCGCGAACTGCTGCATTTCAGCCAAGTCAATCTGCCATAAATCACCAAACCCTTTAATTATAGTTCTTTTTCTAGGGAAATTTCGCCTACAAGATTTGTGCAATTCGTTAACAACTTGTTGTTTGCAATTATTAAACGCCATCGTGCATCTATTCTTTTCGCTACATATACATTGCGTCATCCAATTCAGGAGGAAACGCTAATCTGCCGGATGACGTGTTCTTTGAATGAAATTCGGCGATAGTCTGCTCTATTTTAACTACTCTAGCAGTTAAAGTATCTTGATTTTCTTTAAGTAGGTTTTTGACGATAGAAATTTCTTTTTCAATATAACGTCGAACGTCATCAATCAATTGATCCGCATACGTTGTGTTGGACTCTTCATTTTTTTATTGTACTCAACCATAGATTTGTGAAATGTGTCTATAATTATTTTAAATGTTTCTTGTATGCTTTTACCAATATACTGATGTACATAATCGCATGTCATGGCGTCACTCTCATCTATCGGGTAGCCAATATTCTTTAAACGTTTATTCTGAACATCAAAATGCTTATCACTGATGAGCTTGAATCCAATACCTGGTAGTCCACGTAAAAGCATTGATTTAGTACCACTTTTTCTACGACCAAACTTGTCAATGTCTTACAGTACTTTTCTGAATACATCTGATTCTGCTGTTTACAGTGCTATTTCTGAATACATTTGATTCATTTTAGACACATTTGCACCTATTATACTAGGGGATATCTGATTCTGGTGTTTACAGTAGCTATTTATGAATATATCTTATTCATTTTAGACACATTTGCACCTATTATACATACTGGGTGATATAATATATAAGATTAAAGAAATTATATCAGTATGAATATACATTATGCTCTCTTAGGAAGGCGTGACCAAGGATGTTTTAATACACAATTTTTTCTTGTCCGATCTTGCTGATTAAACTTAATATTTCGTTGTTAACAGTATTGTTACCAGCCATTTTTAAAGCCCATAACAGACGCAGACGGTCCACCAATTCTTTTGGTTCATTCCAATATACATAATCCACATCTCTATCATTGTACATCTTCCGAGTAGGTATTTTAGGTTGTAATCCTAAACCACTTTTTGATCTCGTCACCATTGTAGAGGTTACCAAAGGTTTTATAATTTTGTGGACTTTTTTCCATTTAGAGGTGTTCAACCCATTATCTGGCTTATAATTCTTAAATGGTGCATTAGTCTTTGTTAATATTTTACCATAGATCTTCAACTCTTCATTGCGATTAACATTAACGCCACTATTTAAAATCGGTGAATATCTCAGAAACATTATTTCATATAACTCTGCACTGCCTGGATACACTCCAAGTTTTTTTTACTACGCAACAGTGCAATATTTCCATTAGAAAATAGTACTTCGGCATTACCCATTCATAGGACATCATTGTTGGGATCTACTCGTACACCGTATATAGTATCATATTTAGAGTTACCAGACTTTAAATTTCCTATGTGTTTACTGACTATGTCATATACTTCTCCTGCAAATGTAATTTCCGTACCTAGGGTGGCGAATATTGATGGTGGAGGTGTTTCCATTATTGACGTTTGTAATGTATCATATTCACCATCATTCTTGCTTCTATAAGGTGTGGTTTTAAAAGAAGTATCTCTGTCAGATAATTCTCTTGAATGCGTCCTTTGAATCGATGTTTTCGTTTGTAGTGGTTGAATTTGTGATGTTATATCTGTCGCTGAGGATATAACTTTTAAAAGTTTTGTTATAGGTTCATACATCTTTTCAAGTGATAATTGGTTCTCCACATGTCTACTTTTAATTAAGTTGAATTTCTTGCGTACTGCATCTGTCGCTTCTATCAACTTACGTTTCAAACATATTTCATTCTCAGCATCAATGTTGGTTTTACCCTCTTTGATGATATTCATTTTTAATTATTATATATCTCTGTTATCGAAGTGTCTATGATGATGTCTATAGACCGATTGAAGTTTTAATTAAAGTACATCAAGGATATATAAAGCTATCAAAACCTTTTCTACATCGACCCTCACGTATTTCTCTATCCTTATCTATTACCAGAAATCCATATTTATCTTTCCAACACTCTACATACATTTCTTGAAATTGTTTAAATGTTACATCGTGTGACACATGATCGGAAAATACGTGGTGCGAATTCATGTCATCCTGTTTAAACATAACTATGAAATTACTATTGTCCCTTATGAGTTGCTTCGGTGTGCGTGAATATGTTTGAGCGAGATAAAAACAATCCACATTCCTATCCCCATACTAATTTGTGTTTTAAAACATCCTGTTTCTCACATATTACATCATCAAATATAAATATCGATTCCGGCTGGGCTTCGGATGGTTCAACTATTTGTGCATTATTACTAAAGGTATAAAACATTAATCCCTTAATCGGTGCTAAAACGTTCTGTACGTACTCATACTTGGGTTGATTTAGTGATTTTGAATATAGATATACATTCAAAAAACGTAGTCCAAGAGGGTGGGTAAGTAGAGAAATCATTACATTTGTCTTTCCGCAATTTGACGGCCCGATTATAATAGATCGTACAGTTGATGGTAGTAGCGGCCCATGACGTTTATTTACATCGCCGTACCCAAATCCCACCTTCTCATCTAAATTATCTACAATAAATTTTTCTTTCTGCTTGACAATGCGCATTGTATCGCGATTGAGGACTATATAAATAGATGTATGTTTTACAACGATTATTTAAATGTTGATCACCACACAACACAGACATCAAAGATATCGACGTAAGAAAAAATTGGGGGGGTAAACAATTCCCTGATTGACAAGCTTCCATGTGAATTGCATTTACCGGGAGGTTATTAGTATTGTGGTCCCTGTACCAAGTTAGAAAGGAGACTCAAGCGCGGTGATATCGGAAAAAATCATCTTGATATAGCGTGCAAGGAACACGATATTGCATACACACAGATCGACATAGCAGTCAGACACAAAGCAGACTATCAACTTGAACAGGCAGCTTGGAAACAAATTAAATCTAAAGACGCAACGATTGGAGAAAAAGCAGCCGCTTGGTTAGTTACGAACATAATGAAAGGAAAACAACATTTTGGTATGGGGTGTAAGTCAACATTACCTCATATCTCAAAGAGAAGGAATATTCTTAAAAAGAAGAAGAAGAAGAAGAATGGCAAGAAGGATGTTAGAAAAATAGATTTCGGTGGGGGAATAGTTCGCAAGGTGCGCGATGTATTACGGAAAGCTGGCGGTAAAAGAAATGTTGCAAAAGATACAAAGAAAGCTATGCACATTGCGCTCAAGCTGCGCGACATCACATAAAAGCAGCGGGTGGAAAACGCAAAATTCGAACACCTCGCATAATTTCGATACCGATAGTTGGAGGAATTCTACTTTTAATACCTATTCTTGCTTGCTTATCTGCATTGGGTGCTTTAGGTCGATGTGCAGGGGGCATTGCTAAAGCAGTGAATATTGTGAAAAGGAGCCGACAAGAGATAGCTGAAGCAAATCGCCATAACAGACATATGGAGGCGATCGCCATGGGAAAAAGCGGCAAAGGCTTGCATTTGAAACCGTATCGTAAAGGGTTGGGGCTTTAACTAAAACCGCAGAATTCAAAAAACTATTAGACACCCTGCCCCAGAGAACTTTAACCGACATTGATCTCAGATATTATACTAAGAGGATGAAGACACCTTATTTTCGAGGTGTATTTATGCGCAATATTCTTCCTAATTCCGGCCCTCATTATAATGAAGCCGCAATCATCAATTTAGATCATGTAGACGGTCTTGGGACGCATTGGGTGGCATATAAGGAACGTGGTGGTTTAGTCACATATTTTGATAGTTTTGGTGATTTGCCCCCACCCATAGAATTAGTTCGATATTTCCACACCAGTTCAAAGAAAATTGATAAAATCTGCTATAATTACAAGCGGTAGCAAAAATTTAATACAGTGTGGTGTGGACATTTGTGCTTAAAATTTCTATCTTCAAGAACGAAAAAGTGACACTATGGAGCAAACATCTATCACACCAGCGATTGACCGAGAAAACATTAAAAGAATGGGACATTCAGTAATTGCATTTTCTAGACTTCGCAGTATGAGGAAAATGAGCAAATATCAACTTGCAGATATGCCGAAGGAAGTTATGATTGTATGCGCCTCAAATGAAATTATGTTAGTATGGGATAAGGTACCAACACACCTTCAAAATGATATTGACATATTAATATCAGTACTGTCAAGACCATTTCTCTAATGGTGGTCAAGTCACCATTGTTGATGAAAATGACGGACCACCACCTCAAAGAATATTTTGCTGTTACTGTAAATTAAATGACATAAACGTCTCAAACAATAATGAGATAAACATATCACCACCGCCAACAAAGAAGAGAAGATTACAACACCACTGTTACAACACGCAATAAAGCAACATAACACCCTCTAAATAAATCAGTCATGTCACACAACTTCACCGTAACGAGGCGCTCAAGCGTGCTTAGTACACACTTTTATCCACCCATTCAACTAGATACAGGTAGTCGTTATGGTTTAGGCTTAATAGGATTCTACTCTTACAATTCTATATTTAATGTGGATGCAAGTAATAATTATTTTTTGCGATAAAATTAATGCGAAAGCTGCCTCGACAACAAATATTCACATACCTCTAGGAGCTTATGAAATTAATGAAATCTATCGAGCAATATTGAAAGCTATGAATGTTGATGAAAAAGATTTCGAAAAAACGCTCTCGCTACGGGCAAAGAACAACACATTAAAATGTCAGATTTGGTCAAAGTATGAAATAGACTTTCCGAAACCAAACTCGATTGATAGCCTACTAGGATTTGAAGCAATACGTTCATATCCAAATAGAGTTTACGAATCAACACTTCCAGTTGATATTATGAAAGTAAGAATGATACGTATAGATTGCAACATTATTTCTGGAGCATATTTGAATACCGATGAATCACACATCCTCTTTGAATTTGACATTGATGTAGAACCAGGTTACAAACTTACCAGAGAGCCTGCTAATATCATATATTTACCTGTTAAGCCTGAAGGGCGACAACAGTACTCTACGCATATTGGATGACAACGGCGATTTAATCGATTTTCGAGGCGAAAAAAATTATTGTAAAGTTAGAATTGTAGAAGTTTTAACACCACAACCACTCAAATGGGTTTCAGATATAATAATCGACAGCGACAGGTAAGCCACCAATATAATATACTAGATAATAATATCGATAAAAAGAAGAATGCATGTGGAAGTAGATTCAGTCAACGCGTACACCTTAAACAGTTAAGACATAGATTGTCAGCCATAGATCGTAACTTTCTCAAATCTATTGGATTAAACTTGAGAAAAAATTGAAAATAATGATGGTGGTTATTGCAACTAGCGATAAGCTTGAAGTGTTTGACGAACCAGTGCTTGATCATTCACTGATCAGTCTACACGAACATACATATAAACATTATGGCTCACCATATTACAGGAATTCGGATGAAATACGAATTCCCATCAATTTTCAAGATCTGATACTTGACATTGCAGATAGTTACATATACATAGAAGGAAAATTTACACCTAGCGATACTACTAAGCAATGCTATCTATCCAATAATGCACTCGCATTTCTATTTGAAGAGATACGTCTAGAGATGGGCGGTGAACAAGTGGCTGTAGTTCGAAAACCAGGTATTACTACCACAATAAAAAGTATGGTTTCATATGGTCAAACACATGCACGCTCGCTAGTAACCTCAGGTTGGGGTGTAACTCAACAAAAGCAAGATATTTTAGACACTGTCAGTCACGTGTTTAGTGATAAACTACCCCTTAAATACCTTATGGGTTTTGCTGAAGATGACACTGAAGGTATTTTGAATACAAAGCAGGAACTAATTTTAATAATAGCTCGCACATTTAAAGACTCATACATAGGGGAGGTGGATGCTGAATTGGAAATTAACAAGATTGAAAGGAAGATAAGACATATTGTACCTGAAGATCGTCAAAAGCTTAAACTATTGAATCGAATTAATAAGAGTGGTTACAATGCTAAAGTTAAAATGGCCTACCGCATGTGAGACCTTTATGAGTTACCTAGTTTGCGTGATGCAGCCTCAGATATATGGGCCGTTAAAACCACTAGCAGTCTCGAGAGGCCACGCTATATCATTATAGGTTTTTAAAACAATAATTATTCCAACGACAGAACAAATAATATCACACAGATATTAACAATATTCGGCTATATTTAAACTCTGAAGTGTTCCCATATGAATGTTGGAATTTAGATTTCGAAAAGAAACTCGATTCTGCCGCTTACTACGCCTATGAAAGCTTCCAGCGTAGTTATTATGACAAAGATATGGGTGAACCGATGATGGATCTTGGAAAATTCAGAAAAAAATCTCTGTTTGTCCTTGATTGCTCCCACCAACCGGACGCCATGAAATCATCAACTGTTGAAATAAAAATAGAATTTGAAACCCGGAAAAGAAAGTTTCTAGAACAAACTCGAGTATATGCCCTTATACTTCATGATGCATACTTAAGTTACAGCGCCTTAGATGGTTCAGTTCAAAATGGTTTTGTTGGTTCTAAGTAAAACATCTCCTATGATCACTAAAATCACAATACTATACCAAATGTTCAATTTATTAATAAGTATATTGTACAGGGTGTCCTAGCCTCGCGTCGGCCAAATGTCCTGGCTCTCTTATAAGAGATATCGGAAAATATCAAAAACGGGGTGATATCGGGCGCAAAGATGCACAGTTTAAAAATATTTTGATGTGTACAGGGTGATCTATTTAGGCGTGACGACATAAACTTATATTTTTTTTAAATGGAACACTAGGTATATTATTACATATTTGTGAGCTCACTGTGACGTAATGGAAGAACATTTTGACATCTAGATTGTGTCAAAAATTGTCAAACACCCTGTAGTTTACGCTACTGTTATCAGATCTAACGAAATCGGTCATTTTATAGCGGATGAGTCAGGAAGCTCCAAAACTATTTTTTCTCATTTTATTCAAATGGAACACCCTGTGTATTATGACACAAAAGGAAAGACCTTTGAAAGGGCTTTCCACTGATGTAAAGGTTCAAGGGTCTATCTATCATGGGTGCCAAGAATTTGATGGCAAAGTTGCACAATTCGAGTTTTATTAAAAAATTACGCTCAATTTTCAATTGTTTTGTGAATTTTTGCTGAAATCGGCTCTTTCCAGTAAGGCAATTTCGAAAATAATTATATCAACTTATCTGCACCATGATAGTTCTCTGCAGACAAAAAAAAAATCAAGAAAAAGAGGAAACGAAAACTTTATTTGGAAAGAAACTGGGTGGAAGCACTGGAAATTAAACTAAATGTTCAAAAATGTTCCGATTCTCCCTGATATACAGCCGTACACGATTTTGAGTTGTTCTTCGAACATCGGCTAGTGTAGCTATTGAAACATTGCGAAATGTTGCAGCAATTCTTTCCTGCATATCCTCCCTGGCTGTGGGCCTCACCCTGTAGACCTCCTGCTTCACATAACCCCATAGGAAAAAATCCAAAGGAGTTAGGTCTGGAGACCGTGCCGGCCATCTTATGGGTCCTTCACGACCAATCCATCGTTCCCCTCTCCAATTAGTTAAAAAATCTTTTACTATTCGATGGTTATGTGGGAGCGCACCGTCGTGCTGGAACCACATGTTCTCTCTGACATCTTCATCTACATCTTGAAGCAGTCCCTCTAAATTCAAACGCAAGAAATTGTGATATCTTCGGCCATTTAATGCCCAATCCTCAAAAAACCACGGTCCAATGACATGGTTGTCTATTATACCACCCCATACATTAATTGACCATCGATTTTGGTGATCCACTTGCTTGACCCAGTGCGGGTTTTCAGTCGCATAATAATGCATGTTATAGCGATTTACTCTCCCATTAGTACGAAAGGTAGCTTCATCGGTAAATAAAACCTTTGATAAAAATTGGGCATCTTATATTGCAGAAATTAATACGATTTTAAAAATCTTCCCCTTAAAGGTCTTGGTGTAATTGAATGTGATAGGGGTGATATTTGTATTTATTGATGATACGATTTACAGAAGTTTTACTTACATCGGTTTGTTGTTCAATTTCACGACAACTTATGTGAGGATTCTCTTGCACATGAAGCAAAACTGTCAATTCGTGTTCTTCATTATTTACAACCATGTTCCTCAATTTTCTTTTGGTATAACACACATTACCAGTGTCCTCAAATCTTTCTCTCAAGTTTTTGAATGAGTTGGGATCAGGAGTTCGTCTCTCGGGGTATTTCATTCCATAAATCCTTGATACCAATAAGCAATTCCTATCAGCTTCTCCCAAACAATATATCATATCAATTGGGTGAATTTCATTGTTACTCGTTCGTTTATACTAAGAAAAATATCAACACTCGAAATTTTACAACAATAAAGTAAATTATTGACAAGACTGGTACTTTTATGACAGGTATCTACTTGATTTTTTTTGAATTTATTTCGATAAATTGAAAGAAGCAATTTAAAAATCTCTACAATTTTTTTTATTTATTCTTTCGATGGTAGTACGTGGAACAACAGCTTCCCAAACTTAACAAAAATTTTACTATCTTTCATTGAATTGAAAATAAAAGTATTTTTTGGTCTTATTTTAGAATGAATTACACCATTTTAAAGCTAAGAAAAAAATACTACGAAAAGCTACGTTTTATTAAGTACCGTTCTAAAATAATAAATCATTTACGTCGGGCCAGAAAAGACTTGTCATGACATGAATTTATACACGCATTTCAGGAACAAAAAATTAAATTTATCAGGCGTTGACTATCTTATACTTAAGTATTTTTCTGCACTGAAGTACGGTATTTTTCTACGAGTATAAGAATAATTATTTTTGAAATTTTCTTACTGAAAAGCGCCGATTTCAGCGAAAATTCACAAAACAATTGAAAACTGAGCGTAATTTTTTAATAAACCTCGAATTGTGCCATTTTGCCATCATATTATTGGCGCCCATGATAGATAGACCCTTGAACCTTTATATCAGTGGAAAGCTCTTTCAAGGGGCTTTCCTTTGGTGTCATAATATACAGGGCGTTCTATTTGAAAAAAATGAGAAAAAGTAGTTTTGGCGTTTCCTGACTCACCAGGTATAAAATGACCGATTTCGTTATATCCGATAACAGTAGCGTAAACTACAGGGTGTTTGACAATTTTTGACACAATCTAGATCTCAAAATGTTCTTCCATTACGTCACAGTAAGCTCACAAAGTTGGCATGTTTTTGGTACCAACTCACCCATATCATGGTACCGACCCATCGCAGACCCATCAAGTGCATATCGTTTAAGTCGTCTTTAAAAGGAGGATTCAAATATGTAATAATATACCTAGTGTTCCATTTAAAAAAACATAAGTTTATGTCGTCAAGCCTAAATGAATCACCCTGTATATTTCAAAATATTTTTAGACCATGTACCTTTGCGCCCTCTATCACCCCGTTTTTGAAATTTTTCGATATCTCTTATAAGAGAGCCAGGACATTTGGCCGACGCGAGGCTGGGACACCCTGTATATTTAAATATATAATTATTGTATTAATATGTTTAATGCTTAACAGTAATAATTATTTTGTAATGTGAGCAAATAGGTAATAAAAAATATATGGAATATATAAAGAAGTGTTTTATTTATTTGATTTTAACCTGCAACTAGAGAAAATAAAAAACATACATACATATTTTATTTTTATTATAAACATTTTCTAATAATACATTTGCAGTGAAAATAAGAATATACACAATGTTTTATTATAAACACTTTCTAATAATACATTGCAGTGAAAATATGAATATATGCAAATTAATTGACTGTGTTTTCATAATCCTCTTCATCATCTTCAGATTGTTCTAGATGGTATTTTTCAATAATTTCCTTTGGCAAATATTTGTCTATTTCATAAAGATAACGTTTCAAATCCAATTTAACCATTTCTTCACAACATTCATCTAAATTTAAAATGCCACGAATATATTTCTCACATGCGTTTGCACCCAAGTTGTATTTTTCAGAATCATCCATAAGACGTTGAACTTCATTTATCGAAACAGTAGTTTAGATCATAATTTGCAGCATGTAGCGATTCCATACTTAGATCGCTTAACTGAGAACACAGTTTTTGGATAGATGTACCAATATTTTCTGCTTTTACCCACCTTTGAGCTGAATAACACATCCACATATTTGCTACTTGTCTGGAAATTAAATAATTAGATGTAAAAATTTTGATTTTAAAATAAAATATTATTAAATGACTTACATGGATGCTATTGGTGTAGAATCGTTAGAGTAAATTTTGACATTTGGCTGATATGAGCTGATAAGTGATCTAATAGCATTATGTTTTATGATAAACTTTCTTTCACTATATTCTATTTACTAACTAGTTACTACTTTAAAATAATCCTAATTGGTGATAATTTTTTTTTGTTATGAAATAATAATTATTCAAAAATAGAGAATTTTAATAAGGGACTCGTTTTTGCACTAGGATGAACTGGAGTGCGCTCACCTAAATAAGTCAACGTGTATCTGTCTTTTACTGAATATATTTTATCAATAACATCCGGCTTTAGAACCTCTGCAGCTCTTTTTGGCAAAAATGATTTAAAAAGGTGTAATTGTACTCTCATCAAACAAATTTACCAAGAGCGATTTTCCAAACGGCGAATTGACCTAAGATATGTTTTTTATTAGGTAAGCCTTATTTATAATTAATGAAGAAATTGGTCTCTGTTCCACAATCTGATAAATATCGTGATTGATAAGTTCATTAATTGCTAATAAATCAATATCAGAAATTGCAGCCATGTCCAAATAAACAGTTTTGTATAAAGTGAAAGAATTGCAACAAAATATAAAATAATGCTCACTTAAAAATATTCAGATCACAACACCTATGCTCACAAAACCTATTAACTGTGGACGATTCGAAACATGTATAATTTTACATCACAACTTCGCCTCCCTTTATTACAAACACATAGTTACGTCACGAAACCCCACCACTCACGAATACATACTTATTTTTTCTTATTTCCATACAACGCAGGAGTCTTCAAGCGAAGAATACCCCGTATACGTGTACGATCAAGGTCGGAGGAATAGAAAACATCGAAAGCAACGGCCTTGAAAGAAGCGTGCGTACACGTGTGTGCTTAAAGTCACCGAAATTCAAACCCGCGGGAGCAACGGTCTTGAAACATACGTTCGTATACGTATATACTCAAGGACGGAGGAGAGGGCCGGTATAAATCAACTACTTTGGTTCTCTTTAGGGATAGGGAAAAGTTTAAAATAATCATATTTTTCTTTTTCCATTAATGGAAAATGGATTGCTATTATAATTTTACCTTTTTTTATAGAATAATTGTGTACTAGCAATTTTGTAATAAGCTTGCATTTTATTAAAATTTGGCAAATGTTTCTGAATATCTTTTATTAATATTTCTAGATTATCTATCGGTATTATAGATGGGTGTAAAATATTTGCAAACGTAATTGCATTTTCTAAATTATCTAAAATTTCATTTACTGTATGACAAGTTAAAGCTATTAAATTGATCGAACTAAATAGCTCCCAAATTTCGTTAATACTTTGAAGTTTATTTATTTTATTTATTAGTTCATTAACCTTATTTTCAATCGAATGTTGATTATTAGGTAGTCCATATAAAGTTTCATTATATTTTGAGAATACGTTTTTTGTTAGGTCAACGTTTTTTATCACGTCTTCCTGTAATTGATTTTGATTATTTTCTAAAGTCTTAAGAGTTTTATAGATTTTTTCCCCATCTGAGGAATCTAAGGTTCCAAATAACCATTTCTCTGCATTGCCTATAATATTGATAAAGCCACGTTTTTGTCTAAAGTGTGTTACCTTGGCGGGACCATATGAAAAAGAATGTATTGGGTTGTCAATGTCATGTAATTGTACGTCTTGACGTTCTTGACGTACGTGTGTGTCTTGTAGTCGAGTTAATTATTAGCATTAGAAATACCAGGTACAGCCTCATCTGTAACAATAGATTTTTCTATTAATTTTCTTTCTGGTTTTATTTTTGCCTTGTGATAAGTACGGCTAGTTGATGTCTGTACTTTATTGTCTAAATCGGCTATTACTGTTATTTGTTTATACTTAGGTAAAATTTTATTTCGAAGATCGGCTTGTAGTTATACAGGGCGTTCTACATGAATAGGACGTGGATCTTGTCTATCAGAATTAATATTTTCTAAATTTTGTTTTGCTCTATCATTATTTTGTTGTACTATTTTATTTAGGATTTTAATATTATCTACATGTTTATCGAGACAATCATTTATAATTTGTTCGTCTGAAAGGTCGAAAGGGTCTGTTAGATCTTCATTGCCTTTAGTTATTTGAAATGGTGTAAACTTTGTTATAGAGTGGATTGTATTATTATAACCAATGAGTGCGTATTTTATTAGTTTTTATATTTTTATTCGGTTCTTCCAAATTTAACGCTTTTAATTTTTCTAGTAATGTAGAATGAAAACGTTCTACAGGACTATTATTATTTGGGTTGTACGCTGTTGTATATGGAATTGTTATTTTATGTTTCGTACAAAATTGTTCCATTAGTAAATTTTTTACTTCATGGCCTTGATCACACTTAATTGTTTTTGGTAAGCTAAAATGTGAAATAAATGTTAGCAAGTTATCTAGTGTATCAACTGCATTGACTGTTGATTCATATGCTTGAGACAAAACGAGAAAAACTATCTAAAATAGTCAAAAACGGTTGGCTTTTTAATTTAAACGTGTCAATATAAATATGTTCAAATGGATATGTACCAATGGGAGTGGGTTTAAATTTTAAAACATGTGGGTGTCTTTCGTATTTTGTTTTTTGACATATTTCGCAGGTATTTATATAATTTGTTACGTCATTCTTAATATCTGGCCAATAATGAGATTTTAGGATTGATTTTACAGTTTCGTTTATGCCTTTATGTGTTGTTTTTCCTTCATGGTGGTATTTTATTTTTTCTAACTGATCATCCTCTTTTTCTACATCTCGCAAAGTAGTGGGGCATTCGACAAGTTTCAAACCAGAGTTTTAAAAATAATTTTGAATAATGTTGATTATTATTTCTTTTTGATTTAGTTATAAAATGTAGTGCATATAATGTTTTAGGTGCAAGAAATTCCTTTATGACTTTGGTTAGATGTTCTTCTAAATTATCTGATGGCAAAGTTATATAAAACTTAGTTTTTCGTTATTATGTAATTTTGTTCTTTGTGTAATTATTCTAGTTACATTATTTGTTACACAGAAAATTACTTCATTTTTATAATAATTTAGGGGTTTTTCTGATATTTTTATTTTTAAAATAGGATTTTCTGTAGCTGTACAGTTTCATTATCACTGTCTTGTCCATTGTCATTGTCAAGTTAGTTTAATACAATATTTTGGATCACATTAATTTTGGGTGATGTTTGATTTACTAAAGGTACGATATTGTCAGGGTTAAAGTCTGGGATATCTGTATATAGACTATTACCTATAGGATTTTCCAAAAAAATCGTTATTAATTTTATTTTGATCTAAATCGTGAGCGTTTGCGATAACTGAATCATTTTCTAGTGTATTAATTTCTATACGAGATAAAGCGTTGGCGTTGGTGTTGTTTTTACTTTTTTTATAAACTATATTATAGTCGTATTCTTCAAGTTTCAATCTCCAACGAACTAAGCGCGAATTTGGTTCTTTCATATTAAAAAGCCATTGAAGTGGTTTATGGTCTGTCACGATAGTGAATTTTCTTCCGAATAGTACCGGACGATAAAATTTGCAAAAATTTACAATCGCACATAGCTCACGTTCTATGGTTGAGTAGTTTTGTTCAGCAGGGTTTAGGGTTCTACTAGTATATGCTATAGGTAGATCTTGTCCTATATGGCCTTGACTGGGGATACCGGAAACGGCCAGGTTAGACGCGTCCGTTGTTAGTATAAACGGCTTAGAAAAGTCAGGATATTGTAAAATAGGTGCATTAGTTAAAAGTGTTTTACACTTTTCGAAAGCTTCTATAAATTCAGGTGTATGAACAATATTTTCGTTCTTCTTTAAACACTTTGTTAAAGGTTTAGTGATATGAGCAAAGTTCTTTATAAACCTACGATAGTATCCGACTAGACCAAGAAAAGATTTAATTTGTTTCGCTGTTCTAGGTATAGGAAATTTCTGTACCGCAATTATTTTTTTTGGATTTGGTTTAATGCCTTCAGGTGTAATCACATGTCCTAAAAATTCAAAATTTTTTGTTAAAAATTCCGACTTATCTAATTGAATTTTTAAATTTGAATCTCTTAATCTTGAAAATACTAATTTTAAATTTGAAATATGTTCTTGTAGTGAAGTGGAGAAAATAATAATATCCTATATAAACTAAACAAATTTTGCCTTGTATGTCTTTCAATACATTGTCCATTACTCTTTGGAAAGTAGCTGGTGCGTTCTTAAGTCCAAATGGCATTCGAACATATTCGTAATGTCCGTTTTCTACATTAAAAGCTGTTTTTGGGATAGAATCTTTATGCATTTCTATCTGGTGGAAACCGGATGCAAGATCGAGTGTTGAAAAATAGTTACATTTACGTAATTTGTTCAAAATATCATTGATATTTGGTAAAGGATACCTATCATCGATTGTTTTTTCATTCAATTTTCGGTAGTCGACAACTATTCCCCATTTTTGTTTGCCGCTAGCGTCTAATTTTTTGGGACTATCCAAATTGGGCTAGACCAAGGTGATGCTGAGGGTCTAATTATTCCGTCATCTAACATTTTAAATATTTGTTTTTGTACTTCCGGTTTATGCACAAATGGGAACCGATATGATTTTGTATGTACAAAAATTTAAGAATTCTTTATTTAAATTTACTTTACTATATTAACTTACAGGGCATCTTTATATAAATAAAATATGACTCTATTGTATTACATGAAACAAAATTCATTTTTGTATCTTTTTTATTTTTTTATCAGGTTTCCTAATTTAATTTTCCAGATTCATTCAGAATTAACTATCATATTTAATACGATATTTTACTCACATTAAAAAAAATCAGATTAAAAAAATTTAACCTAATTTACGGTTAGTGACGTACATTCCTAACAATTATCAGTGAAACATCTGTTTTACAATGACAGTAGTAATACAGACATGGATCACCATCAAGAAAAATTGGCCCATTATTACTTAAAGAATAATCGTAACTGTAAAGTGAAATAAAAGTAAGTGCATGTGTATGCATGATTATTGCATAACGGAAAAAGTGGTAGCACTAAAGCGTGCTTCCTACTCTTATGCTGTTACAATATCATAAGTTATGATTACAAAGCTTCTCATTTCCTTATGATTATTAAATCTTGAATTTTAAAATTTCCTTTTATCCCTGGTCAGGAGCATTGTGCAGCTACATCACCATGAAATATTCTGGATAAACAACTTGATAATTTTCCTGCATCGGATCCTCTCACAATCTGGAGCATATTTCTCTAAAAACAATTATTATTACAAATAATTTTTTGAGTTAACAGGAGTATAAGTTTTACCAATTGTATTTTGTAATTTTGCTGATTGATGTTTTTCTTCAAATATCCTCAGTTTTTTTAATGGTAGTTTATTAGTTAATTATGTGAATTCCAGTTGATTACGTCCGTTGATTGACATCATCTCTAATATCAAAACAACTTTTGAATCAAGTACATCCATCTGTATTTTCAAATTAATCATATTCTGCAGGAGTTTATCGCTATTTTAGCAGAATCTGGAAAACAAGTAAACAATAAACACACCATTAATTCCATTTTTAATTTTCATCTGAACAAGTTGCCAAGATTTTGACACTTGTTTTTTAACATGTGGGATATGTTAAGTTTTACACTATCGAATTTTGTATTTAGGATTATTTCTACCTTCTAATCTTTTCTATTTGACATTTCAATGTAAAATAAAGAACAAAGCAACCTTCCACTTTAGCAATTTTAACAGTTTGTTTTTTTTTTGGACACCCTCTACATCTAAATATAACTTTTATGATGAGAATCTTATTTATTTAGGAAGATGTTAGGAAGCAAACATTATTTTTTTCTTTCGGAAATTTTTTCTAAAGCGTTAAGATACATGCTCAAGACATGTATATAATTTTAATTAATAATAATAAATAATATGAGTTCCACAATATCCACTTTATACAATGGGCGGCCATATTTGTAAATACTAAAAGACTATGCTGTTATTTTTAGATTACCCATATTTGGTATTTTTAAATAAAATTAAATCGTAAAGCTTTTTATTATAAATATCGACCACTGATTTATAAAACATTTCATTCCTATCCCTTAGGCTTATTAAATTAATCATCATATTCTAGTTAATTACTAATAGAAAAATTATACTTACGTAATAACAAAATTGAAACCATAAGGCACACAGAGTGAAACTTTATAATAATAGTATAGTATTTTTGGTATCAAAACACTTGGAAACAATGAACATCAAAGAATATCAAACTTTCACCTTCTAGCAACCTAACATTTTTCACGTTATTAATGAAATCATTGGAACTAATCACAGAGAAACTAGGTGGTGCAATATGTAAATTTTCGTACTCCTCTGTTAACCATTTTGATAGGTAGTAAGTCAGCGATCCAATTGCTGAAACAATAGGACGTACCGACTTTCCTGGTTTATGTATCTCAGACAAGTAGTATAATCTAGGTGGACTTGAGTTAGATACATGTAAATCCTATTTAAAGCTGGAGTAACAAGGTTATTGCAGTAAGTAAATAGAAAGTCAAAGTCTACAAAACAAAGAAAAATGTTCAAACGGGTGCGTGAAAAAAGATTGTTTTTACTTAAAAGCTGATAAGGGCGATAGGTTGTTATTTTAGATAAAGTGGGGCTATTATGAAAGGGTAGACAATCTGGTCCATATAGAAAATTTTCTAGAAATCCATTAACAAAAATGATTACTGAAGTAAGAAAGGTACTTAAATCCTGCAATAACCTTATTACCCCAGCTTTAAATAGGAGGTTACATGTAACTAACCCAAGTGTACCTAGATTGTACTGTTTGCCTAAGATACATAAACCAGGAAAGTCGGTACGTCCTATTGTTTCAGCAATCGGATCGCCGAGTTACCACCTATCGAAATAGTTAACAGAGGAGGTCGAAAATTTACCTGACACCACCTACTTTCTCTGTGATTAATTCCAATGATTTCATTAATAAGGTGAAAAAATATTCAGTTGCAAGAAGGTGAAATTTTGATCTCTTTTTGATTTAAAAAATCATAAACACTTTTTATTATTTGTCTAATTTTCACTTTATTTGTTATTTTACAACTAGTTTCATCCTATTCGGACATTTTCAAGTAAAGTTTACGTGTATTAATAATTAGAAATGGTAAAAATAAGTTAAAACATTTAACATATACAGAAGAGATACCAGTACTATATCCCTAAGGACTCTCACCATTGTGCTCAACACAAAATGGCGAGTTTTAATTTTCTAATCCATCAACTCTTAAGCTTCCTCTCAATATGGGGATGTTTGAAAAAAAAGGCATTGATTAGGGATATAGCTGCAAGTAATATTCTGTAATTTTAATTGATAAAATAATTAGAAAATGAAAATTTAAAGTAATTTCGAAATTCCTCAACCTTTCAAAATGATAGAAAAAAATCCGAAATTAGTATCGATTCTATTAATTTGATTCACGATTCACCCATGGTATTGGTAAGATTTTTAAGGATGCAGGTATTACAATGGTTTATTCATCGGGAAATAAACTATAACAACCTTTAGGCAATCCAAAAGACAAAATTGAAAGAAACGAAAAGTCGGGGATTTACGAAATTAGCTGTAAGGACTATAATCAAAAGTATGTTGGACAAACTAGACGATTAATTCAAATTAGATTTAAAGAGCATTTCAAATATGGTAGAACAGATAAGTCTAGTCTGGATATAAATAAGGTACATTGTTAGCATAAGTTTAGTTTTAATCATCTCCAGATGCCAACTTGGGTGGCGAAATTCGTATCGAGTGCTGTATATAATGTTTTGGTGTTTCGTGAAAAACTACGTCAGTGTAAATCTAAATGTTGGATACTACCCATCCTATTAATGTATTACATGGCAATTTTGTTGTCAACCCTAAGGAGAATATTGCAGGATTGCACATTACTTGCAAAACATTTTAAGCCAAAGAAAATTGCTTTCAGTTCAAGGTAGTTAATATGTTTACTCAATTCAGCAGCACTCTACCAACCTTGTGTGCTACCTTCTTCGCAATATTCACCCCACCCTGCTGTTCTGGCGTCCATGTATAATTCTAATACAAATTTGTCTTGTCTAATTCAATTTACTCTTGTAAGAATATGAGCTGACCACCAACTCAACTCTTCCTTTATGGTGTCGGATGAAAACATTGGTTTGTCATATTTTTGCCTTGATTTTTTAAGAGCAAGAAACTTTTCTCTTTCAAAAAGCTTCGTATATAGTTTACCGTATTTTAGAGCTGGATAAACATATCAATAAATCTATAAACTATGCAAAATATCGAATTTTTCCAGTTTCTTTATATTTTCAATGCAACTAAGTATCTTTAATCGCTTTCCTAATGTTGGTTCAAGTGTTATACTTCTACTGTCTGACACGAAACCCAAGAATCTACTTTTGAGATGGAGTAAGACAACTCTTATTCCTATTTACATTAAAATCCAGGGACTCTAAAACTGCAATAATAAAGCACAACCAATTCTCACACTGCAATTTCGATATACCGAAGATTATAAAATCGTAAAAGGTATGCTACGCAGGAAACTCCTTTTTCCTTTAATAATTTCAGTACTGGACTAATCAACCTAGTAAACCTATAGGGTGCCAAACTAAAACCGAAAGGTAAACATGTAAACTGGTAAAACTTACCATTGACCACAAAATGCAAAAAACATTCTGAATGTTTTGTGGATAGGCATCCTTGAGGTCAATTATTACCGTGTATAACAGTTTGTTCCCATTAACTTCATAGCTATTTTATATACTACATTTTAAAATGAGGGGAATTAATAAAACACTTTTACTTCCTCACCCCTCAAAGTGAGCATACGTTTACTCATCCAAAAAAGAATATCAATAAAAATTTTAAAAAAAACCTAACCCCACTAGCATACAATGAAACGTAATGAAGTTAGCTATTCAGTGTGTCTATGTTGGGAAGTGATACAAAGTTCTCTTCTTTTAAACTTTGTGACTCCATCTAGTATTAGGAAACGGTACTACACAGTAAGTGATCTAGAGGACGAGGTGTGATATATAATTTATATTTTGTGTTTTATTTGTATTTGTAGTTTAAGTTTAGCTGTCAACGAGTACAGACGTAAAAACCAGTGCTCCGTTGGACCTAAGAAAGCAGTAAAAATCATAAATCTAAATGTGCTAGTGCCCATCATTAACAAAGTGAGTAATTGATGGTAAATCCCAGTACTCAATAATAAGTGTATAGTGCGGCGAAATTGCAACCAATAAACAATAAAAGCTTATTGGAGCTTTCACAGCTCACAGCTATTAGGAGAAAGTAAACAGTAATGTTATAAAAGTGGTACAATAGACAATAAGCATTAATAAATGGAGGGTCCTTGTGACAAATGTTCAGCAGATGTGAAGCCGGAGAACTCCCTGAAATGTAATGGTATATGTAAAAAGATGTTTCATAACAAGTGTATGAATATCACTAACAAGGATTTCCAAGTAATACAAAATATACAAGGATTGAGATGGTACTGTAATAGATGCAATAATTATAACGGGAAGGTAGAAAGAGATATAAAAAGAGAAGTGAATGATATGAAAGCGTTCATCATGAGAGAAATTAATGAGTTGAAAAATTTTGTGAATATAAATGCAAAAAAACAAACAGGAGAAAAATAATGAGATCAGTTACGTGAAGGTGCTATCATTGGAAGCACTAATTATCAAGCCTAAGAATAAACAAGATAGCAAGAAAACCCAAGAAGCAATAAAGAAAAACTTAAAACCAGAAGAACTTGAAGTTGGAATAACACAAATAAAAAATGTAGGAGATAGAGGTGTGATAATCAAGTGTAAAACTAAAGAAGAAATAGAAAAAAGTAAAGAAGACAGCAGAAAAAAATAGGAAAGAATTATCAATGCAGCATAACCGAACAAAAAAATCCACGTTTGAAAGTCTTGGATTTCGAAGAAAATTTAGAGAGCGATCAGTTGATTAATTGTATAATTAACCAGAACTCGCGTTATTTTATAGAAAGAGAGAAGTTGAAGGTAGTTGTCATTAAAAAGATGAAAACGCGGTACACGGCTATTATTGAGTGTCATCCGGGTACATTTCAAGCGATTATGGAAAATGGATACTTGAGCCTCGGATGGATACCAAATTGTAGAATTTTTGAATACGTGAGAATATTCCGTTTCTTCCGATGTGGTGGTTTTAATCACAAAGCAGAAGAATATAAGTGTGACAAGTGTGTAAAATGCGGCAAAGAAGGTTATAAGAGTAAGGAGTGTGTTAGTTTAAATAAGAAATGTGTGAACTGCATGCATGTTAATATAACTATGAATCAGAGTTATAATGCAAATCACTCAGCTTTTGATAATGGTTGTCCCGTATATCAACAGAAAATCATGATGGAAAAACAAAAAAATTAAAAAAATTGGGGAATAGCAATTAAGAAAGGTGAGAGAATTAAGTAAACAAAAAAATATTCACGAAAATGTGAAAATGAGATGACTAGTATAATTGTCTTAAATAGTAAGAGTCTAATTGCTCATTTTGATGAAATTGAATATTACGTAACAATTAACAAACTATAGTGTGCTTAACAGAATCTAGGGTAACAGTAGATATTGAAAATTATGAAATCCTAATAAATAATTATAAACTAGTACGGTTAAATTCGGAAAGCAGATTTACAGGGAGGGAGGGTCATTTATTATATTCGAGAGGATGTTGAACATAAATGTATTGAAAAGAATGTTTGGTTATTAGTAGTTAAGGTTAAATTAAACAACGAATATTACACTATTGGTGGGATATATCACTCCCCCTAAGGAGTCTCATTCAGTATTCCTTAACTATCTGGAAAATTTGATTGAACAGAGTGTAGATGCAGAAGGTACAATTGTAGTAATGGGGATTTTAATATTAATTGGCTCTCTAATAATTATACGTATACAAAGAGACTAAAAACATACTGTAATGACTAAGGGTTGAAGCAAATTGTACAAACCCCGACGCACATATTTGGAGAGGGAGCGGCAATGATTGATTTAGTCATTACAAATAATTATGAAATCACTGCTACAGTTTTAGATGAGCCCAATGTTTCAGATAATTGTATAATAAAAATTGATATCGCAGGCAGGTCATTTATTAATAAAAAAATGTTTGATCATAAGTAAACGATACGATGTTGATCTGTTAAATAATAAATTAAATAATATACAAATTGATTACAGGGAACCTGATATAGACAAAAAAATATGATTTACTATACAGTAGTCTCTTAAAAGTATTAGATGATGTCAATCCAAGGAAAGAAATGACCATACAAAATATGCATAAGGGATGGTTTAATGCTAGACTGCTAGAGGCTGTTAGGGACAGGGATAGAAAATATAAAGTGTAACAAACAATAATGAAAGTAACTGGTCGTGCTATAAATCAAGCCGAAACAATGTTGTTAACATAATTAAACAAGAAAAGTGTAGTTATTATGAAGATAAAATAGATAGTTGTAGGTATGATATAAAAAGAATGTGGAAGTCGCTAAAATATATAATTTCAAGTAAATACGAGGATCCATTTTCAGAAATTCAAATTGAAAATCAAATATATAAAAACCCGAGTGTAGTGTCGGAAAAAATTTATAAATACTACGTATCCAGCAACGGATATAGTAGTAGTAGTAGTATACCAGATAACGATCAAAGCTTTGAATTTACCAAATTAGACGAAATACAATTGCATAACTTTAAAATGTTAACAAAAATGGGATTATGAAATATTGTTTTTGAGGTAACCAATAATGCTGGTCCAGATGTGTTTTTTTCTACAGGGATCATTTTGACATTCTATCAGACCCAATGTTAAACATAATTAATAGCTCGTTGGAAAGAGGTAAAGTGCCTAGTTCCCTAAAAGTGTTGACAATAATACCGGTAAGAAAAGTACCTAAAACTATTAAAGCTGAAGAATGTAGACCTATTAATATGTTGCCAGAATTTGAAAAAAATATTGGAAAAAACAGTATACTTACAAATTTTAGATTTTATTCTAGAAAAACAGATATTGAGTAAAATCCAGTTTGGCTTTAAAGAAGGTTTTAATTGTGAAGGCGCGTTACAGTATGTTATTAATTAATGGAAAGAAACGAAAGACAATAGGAGAATGACCGGAGTAATATTTTTAGATTTGAAAAGAACATTTGAGACTATAGATAGAAGCATGTTATTAGATAAACTCAGTAAATACGGCATCAATGGAGTGTTATGGAAATGATTTGAGTGTTACTTAAATAACAGGAGGCAAAAAGAAAGTGTGAAAATGTAGTGTCGAAAGAACGAAAAATAGGTGTAGGAGTTCCTCAAGGAAGTATACTAGGACTTCTGCTATTTAGAATATATATTAATGATATGCCAAAATATCAACTAGTAAGAAAATTAAATCATGATTTAGAACAGGTGTCTAAATGGCTTGAAAAAAATAAATTGAATCTGAACATTACAAAAACTAAAAGTATGATCGTAGGCAATCAACAGAAAGTCAACTATTTTAAATATAATAATCTGTCGTTCAAGCTTCAATCAGTAAATTTAACATTGGTATTGGAAATAAAATATCTAGGAATTATCGTTGATTGTAATTTAAACTTTATATGCCACGTAGACTATATATGTAAAAAAAATATCAAAAAGGATCGGGGTACTTAAGCGAGTTAGTTGGTATCTATCCATAAATATATGAAAAACAGTTTATAACTATATCATTAATCACATTTTAATTATTGTAGCACAATATTATGGCTAACCAATCGGATTTGAAACGGTTACAGAAATTACAAAACAGAGCTATGAAAGATCTTAAAGTTCAGTATATACACTAGAAACAAGGATATGTTAAATGCGTTAAATTGGCTGAACATAAGGGAGTATATCAGATATAATGTCCTAATATTCATACATAAAATCAACAAAGAAATTGTCCCTGATTACTTAAAAAACGTCCTGACAAAAGTACGTATAGTACACGAATATATAACACCCGTGGGAAAGAAAATTATGTAGTTAAACGAGCTAATAAGACAACCACGCAATCTTCTGTATTCTATAAAGGAGTAGATGAATATAACCGTTTGAATGTTGAGTTACACAATACAAATCTAATCACTTTTAGTAGACTACTAAAAGAAAATATGATGAGGGATAACCATTGAAAAAAAATGGAGATTGGTTAATTAAAATTGAAACCAAGTGACTTTAAATTTTAATTTTAATAAAAATTTGTTATAATAATTATTGCATTGTATTATAAAATTGTGTTATAAAAATTGTAATGTATTGTTCTGTTCTATTCTAATATATGCAATGTATTGTAAATAATGTATTGTATGTCATGTATTGTTTTGTATAGGCTAGGGCTAAGTAAACGGATTACTACTACTACCACTACCTTTTGGTTTGCTCTGCTCTATTCAATCACTAACTGAATTTTATATTAAGAACCCATCCCAGGGCCTCACTGGCCGGCAGTGTAGTGGCCTCTTTCATAAAACTGAAGAGCTGCACTGGAAACATAAAACATTGTTTGAGTTGGGTAGTAAACTCTTTTCAATAGGAGCAAAAGAGTTTAATTATTCTTAAAAATTATTATTATTTTATTGTGTAATCAAGGAAAAAGATTTTTTTTTAAAAATAAACCTTTGACTAATCCTTTTGGCGCAGAGAAAACTTTATTCAGCCACTCATTGCGTCGCAAAATAAAATTTTCATGATTGTAATCATCGTTAGACTTTCCATTTAGTTTCAAGCAAAGCAGTACATAATTACACACTACCTATATTAATATTTCCATTATTGGATAAAGGACTTAAAACGTTCAATAAATTATTCATAATGTGGAACATTAAATAATAAACAAAATTTTAGGTTATATAGACTATGCGGTTCATTTACGTTGTCTCAGATTACATTTTGTAGTGGGGCGTTGATTGAAAATAACAACAACGCGTATTTGAGGCATGTTATATGTTATTAAACCGCTTCCAGGAGTCTTCCTGTCAACCTACCAGAGTCAGAAATAAGAACTCCAACCAAAATCTAACTTGATCAGCTTTCTAAATCCACCCATGGCATTTGTTTATCTCTTATACTCCAGTCAGTAGAGGTTTTTGGCCCTACAAAAGGAGGAGTAGAAACGATTTTGATATATGTTGTTTAGGTTGAGATACTGATAAAAAATCCAAAAAATGTCAAGGACAAAATTCCTTACATTTTGGTGTACATATGTAATGAGTTACAGCGGCGGAACATTTTCCAAAAAATTGTCAAACTCCATTTTTATTACTTTTTTTATTTTCTCTGGCTATTTATTAAATAATAATAATAATTTTGTAAACTCGCGGCGGTGAGCAATTTTATATGTAACAAGAAAAACCACTTTAATTCGAAATAGATTTCGCTATATAATCCACTCTATTCGCTATATAAAAGGTTGAAATGTAGTTAGTAAGTATAAATTATGCTTAAGTTGTCAATATCCTTTCTGGATTAATAGTATTTGGTGTGGAAAAACATTAAAAGTAATACAGTGTAATTTGCTCTTAAAACGTTACCAATAAAAATGAAGTTTGATGTTTTTTTTGGAAAATGTTCATTTTACAGCCGCTGTATCTCATTACATATTAGACACAAAAAAAATGTATATACAAAAAATGTAAGGAATTTTGTCTTCTTGGGCTAACCATTGCGGAGATATTTTGAAAAACCAATTTATTGCATCTTTCATTCCCAAGGTTCAAAACTTTTTTAACAGGATCCTGACCTAAAGAACACACAGGGTGTTCCAACCAAAAGTAGGCTCCCTGAATAACTTTTGGAGATAATTTTTTTTGAAAAATTGGTGAAACACGTCGACTTTGTTTCCAAGGGGGACATATTTTAATGTAATACTTGTATACCTATCATAATCCCTCTACCTTACACGGCCACCCCCTCAAAAAATTCATATGGCAAAGGGGGTCGAGTGATACATCTTTTGGAAGGTCTTTCAATTATCTACATAACTGTGTATTTTTTTTAAACTTTTTATCGAATCGTTCCTGAGAAATAATTGTTTCATTAATTTAGGTTCGTGAAATAAAAATAAAAGAAGCAGTTTAAATTATCGTATGTATTGTTCAAAATGACCCCCACCAACTTCCATACATTAGTATAATCTGTCTTGAAATTCTGTACGAACATTTCTGAACACATGTGGAGTCAATAAACGGCATTCTCGGACAATCCTTTCACGTAACTGTTCCAGAGATGCGGGTTTTGTTGCAAATACCTTCGATTTCAAATGTCCCCACAGAAAGAAATTCAAGGGAGTTAAATCGGGCGACTTAGCGGGTCACTCCAAAGGACCTCTTCTTCCAATCCATCGCTCAGGAAACAGATTTTCCCAAAATTGACGGACTGCTATAGCAAAATGTGGGGGTGCCCTATCCTGTTGAAAAAACAGTTCGCCCTCTAAAAGATTATCGTCTTCTTCGAGGATTTGGGTAATCATTGGGTCGATGTTATTTTCTAACAGATCGAGGTACCTTTCGCCATTTAAATTGTCAGGAATAAAAAACGGCCCGACAATGTGATCCCCTAAGATGCCAGCCTAAACATTTAACTTTTGAGGCCTTGGGGTATGAGTTTCCATGAACAAATGTGGATTGGTTTCACTCCAATACCTACAATTGTGCCTGTTTACCTCCCCATTTAACTGAAATGTCGATTCATCAGAAAAACACGTGTTGTACAGTAGATTGGCATTAACGTTTAATGGTTCACTAAAAATCGCACAGAATTCAAGCCGACGCACAGTGTGGCAAGATACCCCGAAAGCTGGCATTAATTCATAGAACGAGTTTGGTAAAATTTTTGTTATTGAGAATAGCCGACGATGGTTGTTAATGTATAAATAAATCAACTTTATGATGTTTGCTCGTATATTGCGATATACAGGGTGTAATTAAAAAAATAAAAATCTAAAATAAAAATAAAATTTATAGTACTTAATTTTTTAATACATTATTTGTCCAGGAGTACGCAAAACACTTAAAGAACTTAGTAATATATTTCCTTTATTATTATTATATATTAAATTAAGAATTCACAACTTAAAGTTTTATTAATATTTGTAAATAGAAATGAGTATGTCTATCCGTAGTGATTAATCGTCTGCGTCTAATGCAGATAAGGAACAGTCATTCTCATTCTCTGAATTATCTGCAGAAATATTGGGGGCAATTAATAAGTCGAATACTTCCCTAGGAAAATGTTTAATTTTTTTTTAGGAAGTTGTCTATAACTGGTTATTACTGGATCCGATGTAATCAGCATTAAATGAAACACATCTTCGCTGTTCTTTAAAAATAACTTATTTTTTTTAGGTATAATAAATTTTAATATTAGTCGTCCCCCGATGATTCCAGCTTGGTTAGCGAAACGCTTGTAGTGTACTATGCAGTACTTATGTTTTTGTAGCATCTGATCAGGTGTTGTAACCCTGTTCAGGTTATCATTTTTGAATTAAAATGTTCAATAACTTTTACATTTATTTAACAATTGTTTTCAAAAACAATAGGGTTCTTCCTCCAACTAACAGTAACTTACAGTCCAAATTCCAATACGACCAGACTTTCCACTCTTAAGTTATCGTGCTTACAAAAAACGTGACGGACGGACAGACAGACGGACGGACAGACAGACGAACATTTTGAAAGTCATTCAGAATTCAACGACTAGCACAATGATATGAAATTTTTTTTGCTATGAGCGATATTTACTATTTTAAAAATGTGCCGATTAAATGCAATATACTCTTCGTTTTAGTTGCGAAGAGTATAATAATATACTGTGGGGTTGTTGAAAGAGGCAAATAAAATAATAAGGGGTAGACACGAGTATTTGATTTAGCTTTACTATGAATCTGTTCTAGTATTACTATATTAATATATAAAATTTTACGTGGGGAAGCGTGAGGAAGTTAACTATTACATTAAGGACTTTTGCATAATACGTAAATATTTGGCACTTCGGAAAGCCATTTTCAAAATATTATTAAAATTATTTCATTCATAAATTAAAAATAAATCCATTAAATTTACATAATACATACCAGAGGGTGTTGATGGGTCCATTTTCAAACAAAGTAATAATAGCGAATTTGAAAAAACACAAAGTAATTTGTTAGGATAATGTTTAATTTAAAAATACACGCGTCAACCGCAGTTACATAGACCTTATGCCTGCGGATTTGGTAGAAACAAAAGCATGCATCAAGATTAAGTGGTGGGGGAAAACATGCCCCTATTCATGCTGATAATAAATAGCAACAATACTTTGTTCGATGCGACATTTTATTTTTTCATTTTTTGCCAGCTTTCGGGGTATCTTGCCACACTGTGCGACGATCGGGATCATCTTCGTTTAGTTCGTGTACCAATTTAAATTTATATGGATGAAATTTGTGGGCCTTTACAATTCGATGAACACTGCTTTGTGATACACCGGAAGCCTCAGCTACTTTCCTGATCGATTGATATTATACCCAGAACTGCCACTTCGATTGCTTCATTCCTAATCGGTCGCTGAGGTTCATGCTTTTTGTTTCCTACAGAATGTTTCCATAAATTTTGTCAATAATTGTAAAACATACTGAGAACCAACCCTTCTATCTGGATGATTTCTATTGAATATGCGCTCCGTAGTTCTAGCACAATCATCGTTTTTAAAATAAATGCTGACAATTTCTATTCTCTCCTGAAGGGTATAAACCATTTTGAGAACTCACTCTAGTAAAATGTATCTCGATTTAAAATTGGTTGTGAACAAATTAATGTTCAAGGACTATCAAATACTTATGAGTCTTTTATTATTTTAAACTAAACTGACAAGGAAGGTGTTTTTTGTCGAAAAAACTCGTGTTGATTTGAGAGCACTAAAAAATGTAGTTTTTTTTATAAATTCTAATACCCAGTGCCGTGTATTTTAGATTTTTTAAACGATTTCGATTGTGAGTAATCATCAAAAATAAAATTATTTTCCTTAAGAACGAATCGATAAAAGTAAAAAAAAATACACAGTTATGTAGGGAATTGGAAGACCTTTCAAAAGATGTATCACTCGACCCCCTTGCCATGTGAATTTTTTGAGAGGGTGGTCGTGTAGGATAGAGGGATGATGATAGGTATACAGGTATTACATTAAAATATGTCCCCCTTGGAAACAAGGTCGACGTGTTTCACCAATTTTTCAAAAAAAATTTTATCTCCAAAGTTATTCAGGGTGCCTACTTTTGGTTGGGACACCCTGTATATCAAAATGGTTTCTACCCCGCCTTTTCTTGTCTCTACTGATTGGAATATCAAATACTACCTTGCGATCAACTGGTGTTGAAATTTTAGACTATCACAATATTTTAGTGATAAATTATCTGATAAATTTTCAGTTTTATTTTTGATAAGTAACATCTTTGTAGTGATGAATTATCAACAAATTATTAGATTTCATTTAAAATATATAATTTATTTTTAAAACGTTTTTAATACTAACAATTTCCAGGTGTGCCCAGGTGCAGTGATTTTTTTGTCGAACAACTATTTCAAGTTTGCAGCCTACAAAAGCTGAGTTGCTACTTTTTGCTATTTTGGATGTAATTGTAATTTATTAATACAGCTGCATATGTAAAAACCGATACATTAACAACTGTCTTATTGTGATTGTTGGTATTTGAATAAATTTGGATCATAAATGATTTTTTTAGTAACTATAATTCAATTTACATTTAATTTGGGGTGTCCATTTATTTATATTTAATAAAAATAATATGATAATAATAGAGATAATAGTAATTATTGATTGTATATATACTTTTATAAAAATACACTGTTGTTTTTTTCTGAAAGAAAATTAACTAGAAAAGAAATTCTGACTTTTGGCATGAGGCAGTAGGTAATCGAAGAGCTAAAACTCAGCACGTAAAGTCAAAATTTTCAATTTATTAATGACAAGAATTATACTGAGGAAATAGTGGTTGATTATATGCCAAACCAACTATTTGGTTTGCCATGAAATTAATCGCAGACGTATCAAAAGTAGCAGAATAAAAGATATATTTTTAGGTAAATACTTTAAATGGCTAAAGAAAGAAATTACTTTTTTCATTACCATCGTCACTTGTTTGCGAAATATCGCTAACATCATAATCTAAACCTAAAACCTGAAGCACAAAATTATCCCGTTTTGAATATTAATTTTTTTAACACTTTTTTTTTTCACCCCTTAAAACCTCCATTTGTAACTCCAGAATTTTTCTCAACATTCTAATATAAAATTCAATATATCTGTAATTTTCACAATTTTAGAAGCTTATTTTTCCACCCGTCTTAACTTTACCCTCAAAAGTGTTTAAAGTTTTTCAGTATTTTTCATATTATTCTCTACATATTACTAATTCATAGGAAGACTTTCAGAGTTCTGGCCGAAGGTTCTTATTTCTGTCCCACTGTGCATTGTGGAAACTAAGGCATAAGCGATACCGTTTGGCGTTGCACACATCGGCAGGAATGAAGTGAATCCTTTACCGAAATATCGTCTGAGTATTACTCCAAAGCTGAAGCAGGAGCAAGAGGCAGCATTAGCTATATTCTGACATTGAATTGGTTTTGTTATTTTCTTTTTACTGAAGGTTACTTAGTTTGTAGAAGGTGTAATTACCCTGAAATAAAGGTATAGTCGTGAATCGGCGCACCTTCAGGTAGTGAAAAAAAAATAAACATAGGATGGTCCAAAAATGCTGAAACCTTTAAGTCTGTAGCGCCATAACCATCGCTGTTAATTGCAACATTTAGTCCATTATTTAGCACCCATTTAACATTCCCTGAATATGTCAAATAAACATAGGTGCTAATTGTTTTAACAAAGTTATTAATATTTTTACATTACAACCATCTGTGCTCATTTAAAATAAAATTAATTTCATTGAATATTCTCATTTGTTTCAGGTTGAAGATGTCGAAAGAAATAAAGAGAAAATCATAAAATTGCAAGGCAAAGTAAATACAGAATTAAAATGTTTGATTATGGATTTCTCTTCAATAAGTTATATAGACCCATCTGGTGCATCAATGCTAAAAAATATAATTGATAGCTTTCAAAAACTACACATACCAGTTTATATCACAGCATGTTCAGGTGATGATTATTTTCAAATATTAAATTTATATAACTTAATCTTACGTAAGCTCTTCTTTTTATTCCATATTATTTTTAATTTTTAACTTGCCAGGGGGATTCTTTAGCCACATTAAAACAAACACTGTTTTGCCTTAATTATTATATTTAGGGATTAAACTACATTTTAAACATAATTAACAGTACACATACTTATTTTAGACTAATAAATTATAGTTGGAAAGGGTTTTTTGGGTAAAAGGTCCAATGTTTAAAAAAAACTAGTTTTTTCAACTTGCCGACGTTTCGGTAAATTTATTACCCTGTTCAGGGCACTACAAAATATAAAATTATGAAACAAAACAATTCATGAAAATATACTAAAAATATATTTGTTTAAGGCATTAAAATGTAAATTAAAAAGGGTTAAATAAATTAAACAACAAAAAAAGAAAGAAAATTGTTTAAGAAAAAAAAATTTTTTTTAATAAAATATGTTCTATATCATAGTGATTCTGTTTACACATAACAATTACTTACATTAAAAATTAGTTTTCTGCGTACTATATAAAAATACATAAAATTGCAAATAAATGTAGATATAACTTTTGTCCATGAGTTTTATAGCTGGCGATATGTTTATATGTAATAATATATGTATCAATATAACTGAATGCCTGAGTGGCAAATAGTACTACAACGACGTTCAGTTATATTGATACATATATTATTATGTATAAACATATTATCACCAGCTATAAAACTCATGGACAAAATTTATATCTATATTTACTTTTTTTATGTATTTTTATATAGTACGCTGAAAACTAAATTTTAATATAAGTGTTGTGTGTAAACAGAATCACTGTAATACAGATACATATTTTATTAAAAAATTTTTTTTTCGTAAACAATTTTCTTTCTTTTTTTTGTTGTTTCATTTATTTAACCCTTTTAATTTACATTTTAGTGCCTTAAACAAGTATATTTTTAGTATATTTTCATGAATTGTTTTATATCATAATTTTATATTTTGTAGTGCCCTGAAGAAGGTAATAAATTTACCGAAAAGTCGGCAACTTGAAAAACTAGTTTTTCTAAATATTGGACCTTTGACTCAAAAAAACCTTTCCAGCTATAATTAACAGTGTACACACTGATGATAAGAACATAAAATATGACACACTGATTGTAAACAGAACAACTGAATAAAATATGAATGTAAAACACAGAATCAACAGGTCACGTAGACATTTTCTAGAACAACTGTCATCGGAAGTTTTTGGGAACTAGGGTGAGCGAGCAATGTCCTACGAATTTTCATGGCAGGTAGGATCGCGTTCCGTGTTTACACCTTACAATCTCCTCCTTTGAATCTCGTGTACATCCCGAGCGGGATTCAACACAACAAGGTGGTTTAGGTTTGAGAGCGCGAAGTAGATATGGTTTCCCAGAGGTATTTTCTGTTGGCCTAGCCGGAGGTTGGCTGACTTCTGCCTGGGAATCATTGGAGGCAGAAATGGATTCATTAACTGAAGATTTGGATATCGGTTTGGGAAGTCGTTCCCTACGTCATAAAGGCTTGGTACATGATCTTCGTTGCCGTAATAGGGTGTTATGGCGGAAATATGATACTTTCCCAGAGGAATCTCTCACATGACAATATTGGAGACCTCGAAGGTAGTCGGTGTGAGTACTCGGCAAGGTATGGGTGGCTACCATAACACGATCTCCTACTTTAAAAGGGGGAAACATTTCGTCTCCTTGCATCTGAATATATTTTTGAGTTATCTTGGCTCTATTCATGAGCTTTACGGGCTATTTTAAGGTCTAGCTCTTGAAGTGACAATGCCTATCGGGCTAATCTGCCACTAGGTGACTAATGATAACAACCACTTCAACGGTTGATGGTCACTTTGTAGGATGATAGTGGCTCAATCTAGGTAACTACGAAATTTTTCTAATGCTCATACTGCCGCGAGCGTCTCACGCTGCGTTGTACATAGTTCTTTTCAATGTCGGTCAATAGGCGGCTAGAAAATTCCACAGGTTTTTCACCGGAGGGCCCCCTGGAGTAGGCATGCACCAAGTGCGATTGCGCTGGCATCTGTACGAAGAATATATGGAAGTTTGGGATTTGCCTATCTTAGAATTGGACTAGATGTGAGACACATTTTCAAACTTTTAAAGGCATTATTTTGCCTGGGGCCCCATTCCCACTTTGCATTCTTTTTCGTAATTGAGATTAGCAGGCGTGAAATCTCGGAGAAATTTTCAATAAATCGCCGGAACCATGAGGCAGTCTGAAGAAATGTAAGCAGTTGCTTGATATTTCGGGGCTCTGATATGTTCTTGATAGCCTCTATCTTGGATGGAATCGGTTTAATGCCATTAGCCTTGATCAGGTGACCAAGATACTTAATGGAGGACCAGCTAAAGATTTATTTGTTTACATTTAATTTAAGTTTAAATATTCGTAGTATAACGAAAACCATGCAAAGATCATTTATATATTCGTGACAGCTAGAAGACAGGATAATCAAGTCATCAAGATAGATAAGTAACGTTGCATTTTACAAACCCGCTTTGAAGTCTCATAAATTTTACGGGACCACCTTCTAGTCCGAAAGACATTCAGTTATGGCGGACATTCCAAATGGAGTCACAAATGCAAACAGGCTCTAACAGAGATCTGATGGTATCCAGACTTCAGGTCTAAAGTGTATATGTAGGCGGATTTATTAGTCATATGCAGAAGGTCATCGATTCGCGGGAGTGGAATCTTATCGTCCTTTGTTATGGCGCTGAGACGACGATAGTTGACACATAGATGGGTACCTCCATCTTTTTTAGGTGCCAAGACTACCAGAACAGCATATGGAGAATCATATTACTCAATCGTACCATCATGCAGCAATTGGTCTAGTTCTTTCCATAGAATTAACCTCTTTGGTTCAGCTACTGGGACATTGTTGATCAAAATGATGCAATTTTCTACGAAACAGACTAGCTTCAGTGCTAGGTGTAAAAATATCTTGATTCTGCGAAGTTGAATTAAGTTCGAGCACTTCAGAACTTGACAGATAAGAACCTTCATTATCTCTCATGGATACCTTATTGACAGTATTATCGGTTGAGATAGTGTTAGCTTCTTTTAAGAAAGGATAAGAAGTGGTTAAATCATCACCAAAATACTAACAGTTGTGTGATACGTCCACAGTAATATTTGCTTCTTGCAAAAAATCGACACCAAGCAAGGTCCGCCTGTCATCTATATGGTCAGGTATCGCAATCAGGTTCATATAAATCATCTTATGACCTATACTGATTTTTATATTGATTACTTGAGACATAACTTCTTCCATTCCATCTGCTAGGATTATGCGTAACGGTTTGGTCTCATAATGCATATCCTTTTTTATAAGAAATTGAGCAAGCTGAATTCCAGCCATGCTTGTATTGCTACCTGTATCGAGGATGGCCGTTCCGATTTCTCAATTTCAATGAAAATTAAAGGTCGAATTACTTCTGCTCCTGTAATATCGAAAATATTACGGAATATCTTGAAGTTCACTTTTTATAGGTTTACTCTTATAAGTAGGGCAGTTACTTCTAATATAGTCTATAGCAGCACGACCAAAACATGTAACTTGGGGTTTGTACCATCAGAATCCAAAGGCTTATTAGTATTAGTTGGAATTTCTACTTTCTTTTGATTTAGTTTGCGACACTCTTCTCGAACATGTTCATAAGCTTACAGCAGACGCACTGTTTGTTTGATTTGAACTTTTCCACGTATTTTAAAATGTAACAATCCATAAACCATGTCCAACTGCATGGATTCTGCGAGAACAGGAATATTAGGCAGATGAGAAAGTAAAGCTCTGCATCGGCTCACAAAAAGATTAATTTTCTCTTCTTCTTGTTTTTCTCTGGCGAACAGCTCACGATAGATCTGATGAGAAGTTTTTGAATACCAAAATGCATGCTTCAATGCTTTAATGGCGTCATCGAAAGTAGTGGTTGATTTCTTAACACCATGCCCTTGCCACTAATTAGCAGCTTGACCTTCCAAAAGCATGGAAAATCCCATTAAAGCATTGACAACGGAAATTTGTAAAGAGTCTTTATAGACGATGATAGAGTCTATGTATGCATGGGCACCTTCATTTTTAGAACCGTCGAATCAATGTGTGCATTTAGAAAAATTGCTTTGATTAATTGCACCTACAGTGGGTTGACTTAAGCTTGAAATAAGGTTTTGTAAAATTAACAGAGATTGGGGTAAACCTCGACCAGAATGCAAAATCATCGACTTCTATTGAAACTAGGATCTTACAATTCAGCAACACAGCATTTTACCCGAATATAAACGCGAAAAAGGAAAGTGTCTAGACTTTATGAATATTCCACGTATATGAGAGCTACACCATATAAAATAAATCAAAAAGTTCGAAATATTTTGAGAGTCCCTCGTACATATGATTACATAAGCAATGTCTTTATTTCAGTCTATAAACATAATACAATAGTAAACGACACTGTTTTCCGCACAAAAGTTCGAAGTTCTTTCACTAAAGCGAGAATCTTTTAATTATACACCTCGTATATAAATCACATACAAATGTCTCTTTAAGTTAAATCAATGTATAACGCAAAATAAAATTTAAAAGTCTGTAATCAAGATCAGAGATTTTCCGATGAGTCCTCGTACAGAAGAAAAGTTACACCCTGTATATTGACCGAAAAAAAGGTATTAGTGCACTTTTGACGTATATATTTAATGAACTGAAAGCCCCAGTGTCAATTATTAAAACACACGAAATGTCTGTATATATTCGACGGACACGAAATGCAAACTTTTATTTATATTGCATGCAGAAAAACCAAAACGGCACGGCATATGTTTGGAATATTTAAAGTATCACATATGGGCTATTTAATAATATCAAGTGTTGCAAACTTACGTAAACATTTATGTCATTGTGAGATGCGCGACATTATACTTTAGAGCGCTGTTTGTGGCATGCCTTCAAATTAAAATAAGAATCTACAAAACGGCTGAATGCCCTCAAGCAGAATATTAGCACTAGGTATACGAATATATGCCCAAGTATGACGTATGGTCCCTTTCCTAGGTGAACTTTACTAAAGATATATAAAAGGAATAAAAAAGGTAAACAAAACTTTAAAAGGGTTGTTTGGCGGCCTGGAATTTTTTTAAGAAGGTAACTGATTAAAATTTGTATTGTTGAAAACTTAAAGACTACAGTTTTACAATAATGCCAAAGATAAATGGAGTTTTATCGAAAGCACCCAAAGATGACCATCGGAAAATTGTTTTTTGTCAATATCTTGGCAATCCCTTGGCCGATTTTAATGAAATTAAATCAGATAAAAAAATAGTACATTGTGTATCTAGTAGTAAACGCAATACATTCCCAGACGACGATATAAATTATTGAAATCCGGGAATGTACTTTTACTACGAGGTACACATACTATTTTTTTCTGAAATGGCAATCAATATTATTATAAATTAAGGAATTTTTATTAATGCATAACATTTTTTTCTATGACAATCACTGTTTATTTATTGTTGTCTGATTCAGTGTTTATTTCTCTTTAATAATTATTATAAGTGCTAAAAAAAATATTAAAAAATATTTAAAATGGACAGTGATGATGATGTCCAGATGTTTGGGACACCATCAGAGTAAGTAACAACTGCAAAAAAATATGACTGTATTTTTTTTAATAAAAAATGCATTTTTAATATGAGTTAGTTTATCTGCGTGTATTTATTTTCTGTCTAAAATATATATAAAAAACCTGTACGGGAGCTACTTTCCCGGTTTAGGTCGGAAAAGTAAATTTCTCCTACTGTTTTATGATGGTTGCTTAGCAACGGACTAAAATACTATAATAGCGTATTTTGGGATCTCAAATTGCGCCGAAAAAGTAGACATTCTTGAGCAATTTCAGAAAAAATAATTTTTCGGACTAGGTACTAATGTACGTACTAATTTTTTGGAATTGCCGCAAGAAGTCTTCAGTTATAAGAAGTTATTGGCAATGAATGATCGGAGGATGTACACGAGTTGACGTCATGAGAAATTAATGAAATAACACTCTAGCTATAAGCCGGTAGATCTTCTATATTATTGCAGAAAGACCACTCTTTCTTTTTGCTTGTTTATCAAGCTTTTGTAGTTTTGCTGGGTGGTTTTATACGTCTCACAGTCGGTTGGCACTTTAGAACGCATTGCTTTGTTAAGCAGCTTGCGTGTTTCCTTGCGTAACCCATGTAGGTCCTTATTTTACCATGGGATGTTACTCTCTCCTTTAGTTGTTCGTAAAGGGCAGTTTCTCTTAATAGCACCCTGCAGCTGTAATGCGGTTTCTATTTCTTGCAGGATATGTTCCTCAGGTCTTCCTGTAGGATAGATTTTTCTAATTTTAGAATATATACAATTGATTCTCATTATGTAGTTAATTGCATTCAAGTGTGTTTCAAATCTATTCTCTGGAGTTTTTGAAAGCAAGGGGTTATTTATCACAACCTGATGCTAATTGGACCATTGATATGCTCCAATCTAGCATGCGTCAAGTTGATGTTGCTTATAGAATTAGGAGTTGTCCAAAACGTCATTAGTGGGGCTTTGGAATCGGTTTTTGGAAACTGATTTTGTTCAGGAACGGCCCAGAATTAGTCGACCGATGTCTACAATATCGCGACAAGATTGCTATCCTCGATTTACAGTAAGAAGAAATCCTATCCTTTACACTTCTTACGTAAGAAGCACCTTACTTGCAGCATATGGGGTTACAATAAATGTCCAATCAGTACAGTACAGTATTATTTAACTTATTTTTTAAATGGATCACCCTGTGTATGAGTCACTTATTTTATTTAATCGTAGATTCTTAAACTTTTGATTATAGTATCTTTATACCTAACCATAACCGTTTACGAAATATTATGGAATTTGCGAATTTGGTTTTTAACAATTGATTAAGCAGTTTACAAAAATATTATCGAATTTGCGAATTTCGTTTTTAACAATTATTGAGAAAGCAGTTTTGATATAAAGTTAAGCAGTGTAATTCAATGTTATCCACGCCACATCAACTTCAAGGTATTCAATTTATGGACGTCAACTTGTCCAAACCGAATGTGAAAAAACTTGTTTTTTTAATAGAACACTATTTTTTTACATAATGGTTTCACCCAGTAAAACTATCTTATGTATTAATACTCTATATTTATATCCGGGTCGGTGGCATAGTGAGCTAATGCGTTAAGTAACAATCATAGAAAACTTTTGTGTTCGACTTCATGGTTCGAATCCTGGCTTCGACATTGGGAATGTCGAGAGGAATGGTTGTGTCCACGTTTTTTCAATTGTGTAACCCCCGTGCAGCTCCGGTTTTGGATTCTGTGATGTTATTTATTTATTTCATATGTATTTATTAATACCTTTTATCTCTAATACTTATCTAAATGTTTTCCTAGTAAGTCAAAATGCTTTCCAATCGTTATAAAATTATTTATTCCCAGTATTTGTTTGAGGTGCGGTATGATATTTTCGTTTTTCAATAATTTTTATTTAGGCTCTGGTACAGCTAGTCGCAAAAAATTGGACACATTACAAAAACAGTTTTTAAATAAGTATCAAATAACGACATTATTATTTTTTCATAAAATCACGAATACAAATGTGTACATCTGGTAGCATGGTTATTTTATTTCCTTAATATACCTATTTGGACTTATGATTTAAAAATTACTTATAATTAGTCTTCATAAATTTAACAATATTTATGAGAAGAAGCCACGGATCTAAAAAAATAGGGTCTTTTCTTATTTACATACCGAATTCAATAACATCTATTTTTTATTGGCATCAGGGCAGTTTTCTTTATATTAAATTAATTCCGTGCAGAATATATACACTAAAGTTAATCAGAAAAGTAAAATAAATGAATATAAATGCCTCATTTCGTGTTCATACAAGTGTTAAAAAACTGGCAACACTCCTGGATCTCATTTTATACTACATATTTATTTATATACAACATGAGATCTCGTTCGACTGATATTTTTAAAAGATTTCTATTTGACAGGTATGTATTATGTATATAAAAAATGTATATGTTACCCCACTTAGGGTACATAAGATTCTAAAAGTTTCCTGTGCCTTTAAATGGATCTCGAGTAGTGTGAAAAATATAAGGATCTCGATTTGCATAAGATATATATATATATATATATATGTGTATATATATATATATATATATATATATATATATATATATATATATATATATATATATATATATATATATATATATATATATATATATATATATATATATATATATATATATATATATATATATATATATATATATATATATATATATATATATGTATATATATATATATATATATATAATCTATCTAATATAGAGCCATCCAATTGGAAGCCACAAGGGTGCGACTGGCTTCCTGTCAGTAGTTTTCCTTTTGTGACTTCTTTCAGGGCCCGCTTTAGAGGCGGACAATCCGTACCACTGTCCGGGGCTACATTTTCGCCCCCCTGAATGTGAACCAAATATTGATAAAATAATTATTCTATGTATGTTTTGTCAATTTCTAAAGGTAAGTACTTCTGCAAATACCTGTATTAAGTGGTAAAGAATTATTTTCAAAAATATTTTCCACAATACATTCCATTATACATTTTTAAATAGTTTCTGTATATTTGTTGTGAAGGATTTTTATTAATTTATTTGGGGTTTTTGCCGCGAAAAAAGAGAAACAAAAAGTCCATCTTAAAAATTCAAACATTTTAGATAGGTATCTATTTTAAATATTTAGTTTTTATATGTTCGTTGTGGTGGTATGCAATTTGTCCATTTTGTTGGGATACACCACACCTAAAAAAATCTTTGAAAAAAATCCTACTAACTAATAAATTATAATTTTGTATAGTAATGAGCCAATGCGTTGCATAAAAAGATAAAAGAAAAATCTTCAAATACGATTAGTCGGTGACGGTGGCTTAGTCTGTCCCAGTTTAAAAAAATGAAATGCCTGGTTTTAATTACTAAAAGTATTAACTATTTTTTCCAAAAGGGGGGTTGAAAATTAGCTCGAAACGTTAAGAAGTTCGTTTTTTATATTTAAAAATAGTTTTATTTTTAGCAAAGCCGTGGCTTATTTTAACTAGCGTATTTTGCATTGTTTAATTTGTTGTTTTAAAATGTCTGACGCGCCAAGAAAATTGTCCAGCCATCAGTACAAAAAGCGAAGGCTAGAGAAGGAAACACAAAAGCAAAAATAAGCTGTTGCTCTGCACAATTACTTACAGGGTAGGTTCGGTAGTACCATTAGTACCAAAACAAATCTCTAAAAATTGAGATAAAAGGAAAATACGGAAGCATCAGAGAGTGTTGGTCACCAAGACCAATCAATACACGATATTTCTAAACCAACCTTGTCACCAAATGAAAACAGACTACCAACTGACACCGCCTTGTCACTTACAGAAGACACCCCGGTTAGCACTAGTAGCACTCTACCTCTACAAACTGACCCCACTCTACCATCCACGGAATGCACTGTACAAACTTTAGGTACAGATCCAGCATTGTGGCCCAGAATTTTAGGAGATGCCGGAAGAAGTTTTTTAGTACAAGGTCCACCTAAACCATTGTTTAATTACAAATTTACGTATGATGGGACTAGTCGAAAATTTAACGCAAATTACTATTTTCGAATTTTAAGAAATTTAGAGCAAGTTAATAGGTGCAGCTGCTCAAAGAGTTATTAACGCTGAAACGAATCACTGGTACAAGGTGCTTCTAAGGATTGTAGCAATTACTAAAATGCTCGGTAAAAGTTGTTTCAAGGTACAAGCGATAATATGTTTGAGCATAACAACCGCAACTATTTAAAAATAGTTGAATTGCTATCTGAATTTGACCCCGTCATGGAGGAACACGTGTGTAGAGTGCTTAAAAAAAAGGGAAACACTATCATGGAAAAAACATTCAAAACGAGATAATAGACTTGCTTTACGAAAGTGTGAAATCGCATATTATTGCTGAAATAAAAAAAGCGAAATACTATTCCATAATATTATATTGCACTCCTGACGTTAGTAAGGTGGAGCAAATGACCCTGATAATTAGATATGTTTCCATCAATAAGTCTGATTTTGATTCAAACGATGTCGAAATAAAAATCTACGACAGCTTTTTAGGTTTCTTACCTGTGGAAAGATCTACAGGGGAAGACAACTATGTGAAATTATAATTGAAGAGCTTCATGAAATGGGACTTGATGTGCAAGATATAAGATTGCAGGGATATGATAACCGGGCTAATATGAGGGGCAAAAATGCAGGAGTGTAATCTAGATTTAGGAATTTAAATCCACGAGCATTCTACGTTCCATGTAGTAGCCACTAGCTCAATCTAGTGGTAACTGATATGGCAAAAGCATCCTTGGAAGCAGCTAATTTTTTTAATATGGTCCAAAAATTATATTTATTTTTTCTTCTTCTACTTTTCGATGGGCAATATTTTTAAAACATGTCCAAGGATTAACATTAAAACTTTTGAGTGACACTCGATGGGAAGGCAGGATAGAAGCTTTAACGCCCTTAAGATTTCAACTTGGTGAAATATACTATGCTTTGCTATGCATTTATGAAAACCAAGACATCGATATTTCAATAAGAGATGAGGCTTCGGGTTTGCTAAGTTGCATTAACAAATTTAAATTTTTATGTTCAATAGTCATATTGTATAAAATTTTAAACTGTATTGGTCCCATAAGCAAGCTTATGCAAACAAAAGGTTTTGATTTGAAAAAAAGCACTTGATATTCTATAGAACTGCAAAAATTTCTTTAAAAATCTTCGATCAGATAAGTCTCAATGAAATTATTTGATGCAAGAGAATTGGCTGACGAAATTAACATTGAAGCCAATTTTGAATAACAACGCCACGACACCGCGTAAGAAGAAAAAAGGTCAACTTTTCATATGAGGCAAGGGACGAACCACTCGAAGATCCTAAAGAAAAATCAAAATAGAAATTTGCGACTATCTAGTGCATTAAAAGCACTAGATAGTCGATTTGAACAACTGAATCACCATAGTAACCATTTTCTATCTCTATATAATATATATGATTTGAAAACCATGCCTAAAAAGACACTGATAAAGATTTGCAAAGATTTGGAAAGTATTTGTCTGATGGTGAATCAGCTGACATGAATGGTCTAGAATCAGTAGAGGAAATTTCTGCAGTTTGTGCACTTTTGGGCAAAAAAAGAAACGAAAAAAAGTCCAAGTGATGTTCCTAAAATAATAACAATGCTAAATTTCGGTCCAAATTTTAGTATTGCCTTAAGAATACTACTGACCATATCAGTAGCAAGCGGAGAAAGAAGTTTTTCCAAATTAAAATTAATCAAAACCTTTTTACGATCAACTACTACGCAAATTTGATTAAACGGTTTGGCCATTTTGGCAATTGACGATGAAATTGATGATCAAATTAACTTAAAAGAGGTAATAAAAAAATCTGAAAATCGGTTGACCCTGCAGGCCATCCCTGAAACTTCCCGCTATTTTCGAGCTAAAGCGCTCAAAAATATACGTATTAGTTAATTTTTTGAGCTCTCCGAGCTCAAAATATTATACACATACATTTTTGAGCTCTACGGTTAGGTGAAAACACTTTTTTTTTTGTAATTTTTGAACTGCGACATCTTTTGAACAAATTAACCAATCGAGATGCAGTTTACAGCATTCAACGCAGTTTTTCAAGTACAAAAAGTTATGTTTGAACCAAAATCGATCCGACAAGAATTTTGAATGTTATTTCAATTAAACACTTTTTTGCGAATGTTTCGTAGTCTATATCTCTTGAACGAATCAACCGATTTTGATGCGGTTTACAGCATTCAACGCAGTTTTTTAAGTAAAAAAAGTTATGTTTGTACCAAAATCGATCCGACAGGAATTTTGAATGTTATTTCAAAAAAACTCTTTTTGCGAAATTTGTAATCGATATCTCTCGAACGAATCAACCGACTTTGATGCGGTTTACGACGATCGACGTTGCTTTATAAGGAGAAGAGCTGATTAGATTTTGGAATTGATCGGTTCAGTAGTCTAAAAGATATTACAAAAAAAACAAATTTTTGAAAATATTATTTTCGAGATTTCTCAAAATCTACCGGGCCGAATCAGGAAATCTAAGTTAAGTCAACCCCTTTAGAATGCCGCAAACCGTGTTTCGATCGGTCAAGTCGTTCAAAAGTTATGAGAGGTTTACATACACATACACACACACACGCACGCACGCACGCACGCACGCACGCACGCACGCACCCACACACACACACACACACACACAGCCATACAGATACCATGCATCGTGGGAACAGTCAGAATAGCTTCTTAGGACCTCAAAACGTTGAGATCTGACAAAAACTCGATTTTCGAAAATCGGGGTGAAACCAATAACCTCCCGATTTCTGAAAATTTTCAATTTTCTTAGCGGGAAGTTAAAAATTTGCAGAATTAAAAGTGAGAAAAAAAAAATTCTGATTATAACTCAAACAATGTATTACTGTGGTTTTATGTATCTACCTTTTGTTTTCTATTCAGGTTTTAGATATAAGTGAGAAAAAATCTAAATCGTAATAACTGTAAAATTGCACTCTGTATGTTTAAAACCAAGTAAATATTTTTAAAATATAACAACTAGGTATCTATGGGTACTGCAACTCTATTTTATTTTAATTTATACTGTTTTGTACCAAATTTTAAGTTTTAATACTTGTTTCTTTTTAAGTATACGTTTTTATTGCAAATTAAAACCATCTTTTATTAAGAAAAAATAACTTTAAAAGGGGCGGCAATTTGTTTTTTTTCCGGGGCGGCGTAAACGCCAAAGCAGTTCCTGCTCCTCTTTTAAGTTATGTCCATCATTTAACTTATCTACACCGTGCTGAGGACTACCAATTAGTCAGAAACATGTGTCCACGGTTTGCATTGTTCTTGCAATTTTTTGCATTCTTCCACCTTGCATTCTTTATGCGGGCGTACCCGTTAAATCAAGTTATTTTGTACTGTGATGTATATAATCCCGCGATACAGCTTCTTTCTCTGTACTTATATATTGTAATGTCCAGTATAAACATGATCCATCCAAATACCTAAATAAGTTTTAAGATATAATATAATAAATTAATCAGAAAATTTTTATTCATACATAATTTTTTTATATTTGAAAATTTACAAAATATATGCCACAATTATATAAGATTTACTCATGGAAACGAGTTACACATGAGAGAAGATCAAGGGTATGATGTCAGGCAGGACAAAACTAGAAATAGGAATGAATAAAACTACTGTATGTACGAACATATAATAATTGTCTGTAATTTAAATTAAAATATTATATTTTACCTGATTTGTGACATTCAACCAGCGAAAGGTGTATGGGATAATGATATCTTAGTGAAGTACCACTTGTAAAAGAACATATTGTGCTTACATAAAACTTTTATGGTGATAGACCCTCGGTGGGCATGAAAAACCTAAAAATTTAAATATGCATCAAAGTATGAAAACTAAAACAGAATAAAACCATTTACAAAACTAAGCTAATTCTAATATTTAAATTCAATTCTATCAAGTTAGCATACAAAATGCACAAATTTTGTAAAATTATTAGCGAGCCACACGATAGACTAAAAATCAGGACTCGTCTACCCCTAAAACACTATTTGCACAAAACTTTCTATGGTGACTACATTAATAGGTACCTGTTGAGTAGACACAGCATTGATTTTATGGACTCTATACAATTAGGACTGTGCTAGGGTGCAAAATCCTAGTGATATGGATGTCTGGTGACATTTTCACATAATCTACCTCGAAAACTGTTTTAACTCAGACTTTGACATGCTCTGTTCCAAGGGAACATTCTATAGCATAGATATTCACAGTAGTTTAGTTTGTAAATCCAATTATAAAGACACTAAGAGGCAAGGTTTTATAACCTTTACCTACAAAGAGAAACATTGTAAAAATTTAGTATTAATGTACATAAAATTGTATTAAATAAAAAAGTAAACACTAAATTGGAATCTCTATAATGGATTTGTGGTGTATTTGTAAATAATTTTCCTCGATATTAAAGTTCAATTTATAAACTATGCCGCAGCAGTTGCAGTTTCAGTTGAGGTAGCCGCAGCTGTAGCCGCATCAGTTCAGAATAATTTGCAATTTATAAACTTGTGTGCTGTGCGGTTGCGGATTGATTCGCGCCTGCGCATGGCAACTTTTAACGTTTTTAGCTAATCAAAGTTCTGTGAACAAAACGTAAACACGTGTGCAAGATTTTGGATTGTTTTGTTGTGTTGTGTTTATTTTTAAAAAGATATAAAAATGGATGCAGAAAATATACTATAGGGACATTTGGAATTTTATTATGTTGTGCTATACCAGTATTTTCTGAAAATGAAACGCTGTGATCCAGAGCAATTCCTCAGATACACCCGAATGACTGTACCTGTATTTGAGAAATTGCTAAGTTTAATGAAGGATAGGTTGTCTCGTAGACTTAGGTCTGACGGTATAGGAGCAGAAGAACGACTGGCCATCACTTTGCAGTAAGTAATAAATGCTGTGTGTATTAACCATATAATATTTCATTGCTTTAATGAGGTGCTTTTATAATTTTAATCTTTTGTTTGCAGATATCTGTCACAAGGCTTGAGTATGTAAAGTCTAGCTTGGGCGTTTCATATGGGACTGACCACAGTTCATCAAATAGTACATGAAACATGTAAAATACTTTGGGATGTACTGTATCCTATGTACTTGAAATCTCCATGTAGTGAGGAGGAGTGGAAAAAAGTTTCTGAGGGCTTTTTTTCACCTATGGAACTTTCCCAATTGTTTGGGTGCATTAGATGGGAAACATAAATATTCAGGCAACCCCAAAAAGTGGATCTCTTTTCTATAATTATTAAAAAAAAAAAATTAGTATTGTCTTAATGGCAGCATGTGATGTAAATTATTTATTCACATTGGTTGATATTGGATCATATGGTTCTCAAAGCGACGTGGGGATTTTTAGACAAAGTGTTTTTGGGGAACGCTTAGAAAACAGAACAATGAATGTACCAAACAGCACAAAAATTCCTAATACGAACGTTGAAATGCCATATGTGTTCGTTGGAGATGAAGCGTTCCCTTTAAAGCATTATATTATGAGGCCATATCCAGGCAAAAATTTAACGTTAACGCAAAAAAATTTTTTACTGTGGACTTTCACGTGCCCGGCGAATGATTGAAAATACTTTTGGTATTTTAGTTACTAGGTGGTGCATACTGAAGCAAACTATAAATACCAAAGTGAAAAATATTGACAATATTGTAAAAGCCACAGTAGTGCTTCACAATTTTTGCAAAATCAAACTAGGTTGAGAAACAGGAGCACCTAATATATATTGTCCTGTTGGATATACGGATACCAATGATGAAGCAAATGGATTGTGGAGAAAAGACGAACTACCATTACAATCTGTAGGTATGTTATCCTCAAATTATGTCAGTAGGATAACCTACGGGATTAGAGATTCTTTGGCAAATTATTTTATGTCCGCGGAAGGTCAACTCTCATGGCAAGAAGAAAGAGTGATGAGAAGACGGAAACCACAATCTTAGTAGTCAGTGGCGGCTGGTGGAATTTAGGTTATGTTGTATCTTAGTATTGGAACATAGGACCCATGCGATACTTAAGGCTTAACTATCAAGATTACCTAAGCGATGAAATTTTGCAGAAAATAAAAATAACGACTGAAATTTACGGAGGAAAGTTGCGAAAATTGTGTGGCTTGTCAGGTTATTTTTTAAAGAAATTGTAAAATATTTGTAAAACATTTTTTGTCAGTATCTAGTGGAAAATATGTCGACAGATTTTAAATTTCATAAAAAATATTGTAATTGTATAAAATTACACCATTTTGAAATTTTATTTTAGATTCATTTCTCACTACAAATTTCAAAAAGATATAACTTTATAAAAAAGCAATATTTTTTTAAAAAATTTGAAATCTATCGACACATTTTTCATCTGTTTCCGAAAAAAAAAAATAATTTTGCAAATGTTTTACAAATTGGTGAACACAATTTTTGTACTTTTTTTGCAAATTCCAATCGCAATTTTTTTCCTGCAAAGCTTCATTTAGTTTTGATAGTTTTGCCGGAAAGTATCACTTGGGTCCCAGCTCCAGTAATAAAATATGACAACCTAAATTTCACCAGCCACCACTAACACTGGTGTCTTTCAGGACAGGGCTCACTATCACCAGTAGTTGAATTTGCACACGTGCCAATATATAAGGAAACTTCTGCTATTTAACCACATCTAGTGATAGTCATAGAGCCCCCAAAAAATCTTGATTTTGTTTTATAAATAGTTCCATTAGTGGAGTTACTTAAGTGGAACAATTAAAGTTCCTACGAAATATCCTGTTACAATAAGTTTTTTGTATATGTACATTTAAGTTTGTAGTGTTCAATTTGCTAAAACATTATTTATTTTACTTACGTACCGTTCTCTAGAATTTGTATTTCTTTGTATAAACATGTTCTTTTTTGAATTATCAAATAAATGGATGATAGGTCAGTTTGTTTATCTGAGATTTTAGGTATTTATGTAATTTACTATAAAAAACTAGTAGTATTTTTTTTATCTCTGCTTTTTGGCCTTACAAACAAAGTGTTTTAGCCACGAACTTTTGAATTGTGAATTGATAATATTAATAGCATAATATCTATATTTTTTTTCATTCACACATACACACACTCCCGCACACGCACACACACCTACACACGCACGCACGCACTTCAATATCTAAGGAATTAGGTACTAGGAAATTAGACGAGGAGGACACGCTTCTCGCCCAGGGGTCTTTCAAGGCATTTAACTAAGCAAACAGAGGTAGACCACGGTTTAAAGGAATTAATAAACAAAGGTTTTAGGGAAACACATTCAAATATCTATTCTGGACTCAAAAAAGACGGAAGTAAGATCCTTCATTAAGTTAAAATCTGCAAGGTTTAATATGTGAGGTACCCATATTGGAGGAATAAACCCATTGTCGTAGAGGCATTTAAGAAAGTTTTTTGACCTTGTCTCTGTTAACGGGCAATTGAATACATAATGATTCACGTCACCGATTGCACCACATGAACAAAATGGATCTTCGCGTATTCCTATTTTAAAAAGATAGGCGGGGAATTTGCCATGGTTGAGTTTTATTCTACTGACAGTAGATATAATTTTTCTGCTAAGGTGACAATTTTTATACCAGTGGGACCTTGGGATGTTAGGGTGTATTTTGAAGTAGTGTGTATTGCTTTGTTCACCATATTTTTGCCGTTGCATGTTCCATTTTTGTAGTAGGTGTCTTTTAACAACAGAATAAAAATCAGAGGATACTATAGTACAGTCTTTTATGGAACTAGCTCTATTGACGTTTTTTGCAATGTTATCAACTTTATTATTTCCTGGGATACTGGAATGGGCCTTTACCCATAAAAAATAGAAATTTATGTTTAGGTTAGATGCTGCAGTCAATTTTTCCATGATTTTAACGATAAAAAAAGTTGGGATAAAAACATTTTAAAACTGATTGTGAATCAGAACAAATCACCACATGGGTGAATTTTTCAGAGATTGCCCATTCCACTGCATGTAAAATGGCAGCTGCCTCTGCCGAAAAAAATACTCAACGAAGGATTTAAATTAAAAAGAGTATTCATATTGTTTAGATGGAACAAAAAAATGCTCCGCTTAGTTTTTCTGCAGTTTTGGAACCATCAGTGAAGATTTTAATGGCGTTACTTGGGAATTTTGAAAGGTTTTCACAAAAAGTATTATAGACGGATAGATCATCTACATTATAGGAAGGGATGTCAACCTTTGGCTTTAGAAAGAGGGTGTTGTATTCAATATCGGAAATACTTTTTTCTTTTTTGTGTCATTTACTAATAGAAGATTAAGTTCGCAACAATGTTCGTAGGCAGAACATAATGGACGAGAGTTTTTTTTTGCCAAACAGGGATCACACAAATTTTTAATAAAGATGTTATAAATTTTACCCATGAATGAAACGGTATATTTGTTTTTCAAAATATATTTTGATGCTAACAATTGTCTCCGGCACCATAAAGGTGGTTCCAATGCTTCCACTAAAATAGCTTGATTAGGAGATGATCTCATAAGTCCTAGACAAATTCTAATTGACATATTGAATTCTATCAATTTTCTGTAAGTGCGAATTACAGGCAGAACCATAGAGGATACTGCCATAGTCAATTATAGATCTTATGAAGGATCTGTAAAAAAGCAAAGCCACATCCTGGTTTGCTCCCCAGGAAAAACTGCATATTTGTTTTAGAATATTAATACCTTTCTCACAATGATTAACAACATTCTCTATTTGATTTTTCCATAGAAGTTTTGAATCAAGAATAATTCCCAGATATTTAAAAGCTTGGAGTACAGGGAAAGTAAGTCCGTTTAATGTTATATTATCTGGGAAACTAGTTCGTTTACGTGTAAAAAACATAACAGTGGATTTGCTTGTTGATATGGAGAATCCATTTAAGAAGCACCACTCTTTTAAGCAATAAGTAATGTGGGCTAGATCTCTGGTACTTTCTTGATGACTTTTTTAGAAGAGTATAGGACAAAATCGTCAGCATACTGTATGCACGTGATATTATTGGTCCAGATATTGTGAAGATCATAGGTATAAATATTAAACAATAATGGGCTCAAAACCGAACCCTGTGGTATACCCTCGGAAGTGGCCCTTCGGCCTAATGTATTATTGTTGAACTTAATTGAAATTTGTCTTGATCTAAATAAATTTATTATAGTTTTAACGATGTGAATAGGAATTTTTAGGTGCAAGAGTTTATGAGATAGAATTGTGATATTTACATTTTCATAAGCATTCTTAATATCCACGAAAAGAGCACCCGTGCATTGATTCTCTGTTAGGGCTATCTGAAGATCTGTTACCAAATGTACCATAGCATCTGTTGTTCCACGACCGGGCTGAAAACCATATTGATACTGAGGCAAGATATTTTTACTCAAGAGCCAGTATTCAAGTCTAAGCTTAATGAGCCTTTCAAAAGTTTTTATGAAACAAGACATGAGAGTTATAGGTCTGTACGATTCGCACAGTGTGGGATCCTTATCAAATTTATGCAGAAGAATAATCTTGCTCTGCTTTAAGCAGCTTGGGATGTAAGAATTAATCCACATTTCATTAAATATATCTAGCAAAAATATTTTAGCAAGGACGCCTATGTTAAGCAACATAGGGTAGGAAATAACATCGGGGCCAGGAGACGTATTGGCGCATTTTTTAATGACTTTATCAAGCTCCTGTAGGGTAAATTTTCTTGATAGAAAAGAATTGTTATTACCGTTTTCAGGGAGATCGAAGTCACAGTCTGTACTCGGGGGTGTTAGCTTAATCAATATTTCTTCTGCCACTTCCTCAGATATTAAGGTTTTACTAGTATTACTATTTTTTAACCGCTTCACTTGTTTCCATATTTGACTAATAGGTGTGTTTTTATTAAGGTTATTGCAATAGCCTTCCCAGTACTGTTTAGCTTTTTTTTTTAAAGTCTTTTAGTCTGCGCGGTAGTTTTATTGCACTCTATGAAATTAGATTCATTGGCTACAGATTTATATTTACTTAAAGCATTTTTTCTAGAACAGATCATCGTTTTACACTCGTCATCCCACCATAATGGTTTGTCTCTTTTTTTAGGAATAAAAGGTTTATTTTGTTTGATAGCAATGGAAGCAGCACTATTTAGACTATTTGTGAAATAAGTCATTTTCTCGTCAGTGTCAGTGAATACCTGATGATCAATAAAATAATTATCCAAATGTCGACTATATAACTCCCAGTCGGCAGTGTTTAAACGCCATTTTTGTGATGGGTAAATAATATGAGGTTCCTCAGAGCTGGAAATATGTAGCTGCATAATAATTGAAAAATGATCCGAGCCTATAGTATCATCTGAAACGTTCCAGTCAAATAGAGGAGCAAGGTTTGGTGAAACTAAGCTTATGTCGACACATGATTTCTCAGCATTAGGTGAAACCAGTCTAGTAGATGAACCGTTGTTTAGAACAATTAAATTTGTATTATCAATGGCATTCGCCAAATTAACACCCTCTTTATTTGAGATATTGGAGCCCCACAAACCATGGTGGGCGTTAAAGTCACCTACTATAATTAAATTTGAATAATGTGAAAAAATATTACTCCATTCAGTGCAAGAAACATTCATAGTGGGAGGTTTATAAATAGATAGAAAGTAATACCATTTGTTATTGATTAGGATTTTTGCACCACAACATTCAGGCCTGATAGAGTTATGGTCGATGCATAAATTCATGAAAGGTAAAGGTAGCCGCAATAATTATTGCTACACCCTCTTTACCAGAAGGTCGATCTTTGCGTATTATATTATAGCCTGGAAAGTTTAATTTGAAACTGGGCGTGAGCCACGTTTCAGATATTAAGGCAATATCAATTTTTTCTGACAACAAAAAATTTGAAAAGCTGTGTTTGTTAGATATAATGGACCTTGCGTTCCATTGAACTATTTTAACAAATTTTTTACTTTTGGAATGCATGAAGGTTCCCATTAGGAAGGGTCTAATAAATTATTAATAAATTTTGATACGGAAAATTTAACATCCTTGTCTAAATCACTAATGTTAATGATATCTTTATTTAAAAATTATTTGATAATTTTTTTGGTATACACAGCGACCTGTTCAACTAATTTATCTTTGTAGTTCATAAAATCTTCTCTATAGGGGTTAGGTAAGATTGAATAATTACTAGAGATAGATTCTCTTCTTAAAGGAGGAGAATCATCAGTGATACTATCTACTTTTCTTTTTTTAGACTGATCATAATTGAAATGAGATGGTTGGTTGGTAGATATTCTATGAATTGTGTTTCTTGCTTTTGATATTACGTTTTGGGAAGCTCTAGACAGAGGAGGATATTCCTTGAGATTATCTAAGGCTTGAAATCTGTTTTGTGTCGCAATCTTATAAGCACCACTATTGTTTTGTAAATATTTGGCCTCATTAAAAGATATATTAAGATTAGCCATAGTTTCTTTAATTTTTTTTTGTTGATTAAATTCGGGACACTCTTTGGACAATGAATTATGATAACTGGAATTACAATAAATGCATTTAGTCTGACATTCTATCGTATTGTTATTATCAACGTGAGTTTCTCCGCATATTTTGCAACGTTCTTTACCCTTACAATTTTGCTGTACGTGACCATAACGGAGGCAATTTAAGCATTGTATGACAGGATTGACAAAAGGTTCTATTTCAAATCTAACTTGATTAATATATATATAATTTGGCAGAGTTGTTCCCAGGAAGGAAACAGAAATTAATTGCCTAGGTATTAATGTTTGTTGACCGTTTGGATCGAGTTGTTTACGCATAAAACGCTTAACTGAAGTTACATTTGGATTTATATTTTTAATTTCATTCAATAAATATTCCTCATCAAAAAATGTGTCTACGCCTCTGGCTATTCCTTTACGTTCTACAAAAAACTTGGGAATGTAAGCAATAAAATTGTTTTCAGTGATACAATTATGGTTTATTATTTTATTAGCGGCTTCAAAGTTCTTGAACTCAATTTTTATTTTATTATGGCCTAAAGACTTAATATCAGTGATAGCCGATCTGATAAATGGATGTTGCTTAAGATAGTGACCAACGCGAATGGCATGTAGTTTACCTATGTTTTTGTCCTTAGATTCTACATGAACAAAAAAGGGTCCTTTGTCTGTAGATCGATAACGTGTGTTTAAATCGTAATGTGTACGTTCTAATTGAATTAAATTAGGATTATTTTGAGGATTATTAATTTGTTCTTTATTACCAAATATTTGTAGAACATTTGAAATATTGGCTGGATTATTAGATAATGGAACGGACTCACCCATATCCATAGTAACTTTATCACCGCCCTCCCCATACATTCCGCTTGACATTATTTATATTAAGATGAGAAAAAATGAAACTAGCGAAGTGTTTACACTAGTTAATATTAACAATATAAACAAGGCGCTAAATAAACGAGGAAACACTATAACTTAATCACTGCTTCGGATACTCGACCGTCTTTAACACGATTCGAATTGCGAATCCAAACTAGTAGTAGTATTCTTTCATTTATATTACGAAAACATTTTTTTTCAGTATATCTCATTTTTTTTATTAAAGGAACTGGTGCGTTTATATTTCGCTTTTGTAGTATATTCCTGTGGCCTTTATTAGAAAATCATTGGCCTTTATTAGAAAATCATATAAACTAGACCTTAAACCTCATGCAGATGATTTTGATAGCTACTGCCTTGTATTTAAAATCGGTTTTGAAATACCTAAAGTAATGCTTATGATTTGAATATATTATCATAAGCAGATTTGTAAAACTAAGAAATGAATAGGATAATAATTTTAACAGTATTCAAAGTATGTATGTATATATATATATATATATATATATATATATACAGTGAAATCTCTCTTAAGCGGACACCTTTCGGACTGCCAAAATATGTCGGCCTAATGGAGGTGTCCGCTCATGAGAAACTGTAATAAAATGCCACATTTATTTAATGTACATGTTTATTAGTAAAAACGCATAAGGCACATAATATTAACTACATATTAAATACAACATTATTATGGTACACTGAAGAACTCAAATAACGTAGTTTGGCACGTTTTTGTTTTAAACATGCCATCTTGAAAATGTAATTCTAAGTCAGATAACATCTCCATTGCGCTAGAATCTCCCTTGTTTTTGGAGAATTCTTGTAAATCCTTTACCAAACGAATGGCTTGTTGATAATGTGTTACATTATTTGTTTGATTACTAATTATTACTGCTTCTTCATCAGAATCATCAGAAATGTTCGCGGTTTCGGTTTGTGCTGGTATATAATCGGCAGAAACTAGGTCATTATCATCTTCTAATATTAAATTGGTATCGATGTTAATAAACTCGTCCAAATCGTTGCAATCAATGCCTATTTCTTCAAAGGTTTTCCATATATCAGATAAGGTAGACAAAGGAAGGTCATCTTCTGCTGAAAAATCGTTGGATTCTATGGTTCTTCGGTTGTTTTCAAGGGAGAATCCTGCTTTGCTAAAACAATGTTGAATTGTCTCTGCTGTAACCTTCTGTCAAGCAATTTTTATAAAATAGACAGCATCTAGTACATTTATAGCTTTGGCAAGACATTGAACACTATCGACAGATTCCATTTTTGATAATAGATTTTTAACCAAAATTGCTCTATAGAATGCTTTAAAATTTTGGATAATGTCCTGAGGTAGTGGTTGAACAATTGACGTACAATTTGGTGGCAAAAACAACAGTCGAATATTTTGTAGCCTAATATCTTTAGGGTGAGAACACGCATTGTCCAAAAATAGTAAAATTTTTCTTTTTTCTGTCCCCATTCTTCTATCAAAATCGGTCAACCATTCTTCCATGATAGCACGTGTCATCCAAGCTTTTTTATTACTTTTCCATACGACAGGCAGTTTATTCACACTGATGTTTTTAAACGCTCTTGGCTTTTGTGACTTACCAATAACCAATAACTTTTTCTTCTCTCCGGCCATATTTACACAATGCACTTTTGGAAGTCTTTCTTTAGGCATCTTTCTACCGACACATTTTTTCACGTTTAAATGTTAATGTCTTGTCCAGTAAAGCGCGAAAAAATATACCTGTTTCGTCAACATTGAAGATATCTCTTGGCGAATAGTTTTTCAACAGTGAGGGCATTTTATTTAAGAAACTCTTCACATCTTCTAGATTAACACTTCCAGCTTCTACAGATACAGCTTTGAAAACTATGTTATGCCGGTTTCGAAATTTTTCCAGCCACCCAGATGACGCACTGAAATTTTCGTATCCCAAACTCTCTGCAATCTCCTTTGCTTTAGCTTGAACTAGAGGCTCTACAAATTTGAGAGAAGGGGTAAGCTGAAAATGTAATTAGTGGCATATTTTTCCTAATTTACCTGATAACGGGAATCCTTTATTTCTTGCTTTTACGAACCAATCATAGCAAAACTTATCTATGTTTAAACCCATTGGCTTTAAAAAACTCCGTTTCATACCCGTATTAACATTAGATTGCCACTTGCTCAATAATTCACTTCCACTCTTAACAATTCCAGCCGCTTGTGTCTTTCCTATGTTAAAACGTTTCGACAAGTCTCGTACACTCAGTTTCTCTTTATTGTATGTTTCCACTATGTCAATTTTCTCTTTCAGAGTTAACAAACGACGTTTTCCAGACATTTTGTATTAATAGTTTATATATAAACCACTAATTGGGAACAAAAGTTCAAAACTAAAGAATCAAAGACTAAGCACAATACTAAGCCGAGCGGACAGGAAATTACGCTTGCAGTCGGTGAAAGCCCGAGCTGATACAATGTTGCGCAATGTTTTATAATTTTATGGTGTCCGTTTAAGGGAGAGCTTTGCCACGTTTTGTATAAAAACATCGCGTCCGCGTCCGCCCAAGAGAGAGTCCGCTCAATAGAGGTTCACTTATATGGAATTTCCTATTATGCAGTTCCGGACCATGAAAAACTGTCCGCTTAATAGAGTTGTCCGTTCATTGGAGGTGTCCGTTACGAGAGATTTCACTGATATATATATATATATATATATATATATATATATATATATATATATATATATATATATATATATATATATATATATATATATATATATATATATATATATATATATATATATATATATATATATATATATATATATATATATATATATATATATATATATATATATATATATATATATATATATATATATATATATATATATATATATATATATATATATATATATATATATATATTTCATTTTGCCAAATACAATGTTTCACTTTTATTAAAAATAAACAACACAAAATAACTAACTATAATTTTAACGATTATATAAATACTAATGATTAAGTTCTATTGTTTATATTAATGTCTCTATCGCACAATACACTTTTAAGGAGCTAGCAGTCCGCAACCACTAGTCCCGCGATCTCACACACCGTGTTCAATTCAAAACCCTATCTTAGAATAATCATCCACGGGACTCTCAAATGGTTTTGTTCTGCCCATCAGAGGGTAGGGATTCTCTGCTGTGTGCTCCAAGCGTCGCTAGATTTCATGACCATATAAGGAGATGTTATGATTAGATTGTTTACATAACCATATATGGAGATGTTATGATTTTGATGCGTCAGCCCTTTGAACTGTTGAAGATGCGTGTCCTACGGCTTGCATTCCATATGGTCATGGGCGTGTACCGGGGTATTGTCTCCGACACGGCCATCCTGACATTGTGCACGTCCTCGGGCACAGCAACTTAGTTTTGATCTGAAACGTAAACATAAATTACCAATCTCAGAATTGCTCGTCCATCCTGAGTATCTACAAGTTAAGTATAGTATGACGACTATACTTAGAACACTACAGTGTTGGCTATACTCGAGAGTGGGAAACCGACCAACTGATGTTCCCTCAAACTCAGTATCTCAGCCACTAACCACACTATATGAATATGGGAGACCGCCCAACTGATGTCCCCTCAAACTCAGCATCTCAGCCACTAACCACACTATATGAATATGGGAGACCGACCAACTGATGTCCCCTCAAACTCATACCAATTACCAATTTCATCACATGAGGATGGGAGACCAACCATATGATATCTCCTCAAGCTCATACTAGTTACCAGTGGGAGACCGACCACGTGATGTCCCCTCACTCTTCTACTACCTTAGTTACCAGTGGGAGACCGACCTAATGATGTCCCCTCACACTTCTCTCATGCAAAATTCTTACTTTTTAAAAAAAAGTCACAAACAATGTAAACAGATAAATCAATTACCCAAATTATCAGCAAGCACAGACTCGGCCTGACTCTCATCGTCGGGATCAAGAACAATTTCACCTTGTCCTTCAGGTACTTTTTGTAACTGGTCATGAGCAAACTTAAACAAATGGCCTTTGCCTTTGCGAGAGACTTTTTCCACTTCGTATCTGTCATTCTCTAAGACTTTAACTATTTTAAATGGACCTCTATACTTTCTGTCTAATTTTGTCAACATTCTTTCATTACTTTTACTAAATACAAAATCACCTTCCTTAAACGGTCGAACAGTGGCTTTTCCAAGATTAAAACGAGCAGTATCTTTGCGCGCTGATACTTTAATATTCTCATCTGCTTGATTTCGTATTTCTTTCAGTGATACAGAATCATCACGGTTTAATAATTCAGAATGCACAATTTTTTGCAAATTAAGTGATTGAATTGTAGTCCCAAATAGCAATTCGGCTGGACTAAATCCAGTTACTCTGTGCTTTGTACAATTCAAAGCTAATTGTACTTCTCCTACAGAATCTTGCCATCGCCCATTACCTTTTGATTCAACTGATGTCAAAATATTCTTAAGTGTTTGCATAACACGTTCTACTTGACCATTTGCACGACTTATATTATGTGCAATAATATGTAAATCAATATTATAACTTTTGCAAAAACCACGAAATTCGCTACTCGTGAAGCATCTACCTTGATCACAAACAATTTGAGCGGGTGCTCCAAATAAATAGGTCGATTCTTTTAAACATTCAAGAGCCGTCTCTGAGGTTAATGTTTTAATTTTTCTCAATAAGACAAATTTTGAAAAAGCATCTATAATGACAAACAAATACTCTTTTGTGTCACTTTTAACACTCAACTTGCCAGAAATGTCAATATGAATTGTATGCCATGGTCTCGGTACCTTAAGTATTGTATGCATTTGTACTTGTTTCGCTCCACCCTTATTTTTAGAAGATTTACAAATTAAACAGTTATCAACAAATTTTCTAACTGTACGTGCCATTTTAGGGAACCAATATAGTTCATAAATTTTATCAAGTGTTTTCTCCCAACTCAAATGTTTTAAATCGGTGTGTACGTGATTTATTACCGACCAGGCCATTGATGTGGGTACAACTGGTAAATGTAAACTTTTATAATGACGCTCAATTTTACGGTATAATAAATTGTTACGTATATCATATTTCTTCGCTAGATCTGTATCTAGTTCATTTGACTGAAGTTTTGTGATTATTTGTAAAAGGTCGTCGTCTCTTTTCTGTTCAACGGAGAGCCAATCTGTATTTAGGTCAATAACCAGTACTGAACGTTTGTTTATGTTTATACCGACCTTTTCAAGTGGTGGTGTCGGGTTTCTTGATAGAAAATCTGCATGTTTCATACGTTTGCCTTCACGGTAAATTATGTCAAAGTCAAATGATTGTAAAAATGCCCACCAACGATAAACTCGTGGGGTTAAGTCTTTTTTTATTTCGAGCAGCTTTAAGGGAATTGCAGTCTGTAACAACCGTAAAATGCTTTGCATATAAAAAGTGAGAGAAAAATTTCACACTTTTTACGACAGCCAAGGTCTCAAGTTCATAAGAATGATATCGAGATTCATGTTTTGTGGTTCGTTTACTGAAATAAGCAACAGCATGTAATTTAGAGTCTTTTCTTAATAGTAGTATACCACCGTACCCATCTGCGCTAGCATCTGTGTGGAGTTCTATTGGCAAGCTAGGATCAAAAATAGTGAGAACATGTGCAGAAGTTAGGGCACTTAAAAGTTGTTGTCTGGATTCTTCATGTTGTGACAACCACTTAATAGAGTTTGTTGATAAGGTAGTTAATTTATACAATGGGGTAGCTACTGTAGAAAACTTTGGAATAAATTGACGAAAATAAGAGGCTAAGCCTAGAAATTGTTGCACTTGTTTAACTGTTTTAGGTATGGGAGTATTTAGTAATGCAGATACTTTACGAGGGTTTGGTCTAATTTCACCTGCTCGTATTACAAATCCAAGATATTCAATTTCGAGTTTAAGAAAACTACATTTTTTCATATTAAAAGAAAATCCTGCTTTTGTAAGTGTCTGTATTACAACTTCGAGACGTTCGAAGCCCTCGGAAATAGACGTTGATGGAATTAAAACATCGTCCATGTAAACAATAGCAAAAGAATTACGCAGTTCACCTAAATCTTTGTCAATTGCCCTTTGATATACAGAGGGTGCATTTTTGAGACCGAATGGCATAGTAAGATATTCGTATTGTCCGTCGGGTGTAACAAATGCAGTTTTTTCAATAGATTCAGGGTCAATGGGTATTTGATGAAACCCAGATGCCATATCTAATGATGTGAAGTACTTAGCCCCATGCAGGCGATTAATTTGATCGTTAATTAAAGGTAACGGATATTTGTCCGGTATTGTGTTATCATAATTTTAACGATTATATAAATACTAATGACTAAGTTCTATTGTTTATATTAATGTCTCTATCGCACAATACACTTTTAAGGAGCTAGCAGTCCGCAACCACTAGTCCCGCGATCTCACACACCGTGTTCAATTCAAAATCCTATCTTAGAATAATCATCCACGGGACTCTCAAATGGTTTTGTTCTGCCCACCAGAGGGTAGGGATTCCCTGCTGTGTGTTCCAAGCGTCGCTAGATTTCATGACCATATAAGGAGATGTTATGATTAGATTGTTTACATAACCATATATGGAGATGTTATGATTTTGATGCGTCAGCCCTTTGAACTGTTGAAGATGCGTGTCCTACGGCTTGCATTCCATATGGTCATGGGCGTGTACCGGGGTATTGTCTTCGACATATATATATATATATATATATATATATATATATATATATATATATATATATATATATATATATATATATATATATATATATATATATATATTTATTTATTTATTTATTTATTTATTTATTTATTTTCAGGTGTTTTAATTAGTATATTGATTGTAGTAAGTATTTTTATTAGTTAGGTACATATGAAACATTTTAATCCTCGATAATATTTATAATTTTCTTCCTTTTTTTCTTTGGCCATATCTGCCTCTATTTCGTTCAATCTGCTAGCAATACATGCAGCAAATGTTGCATTTACATTTTTAGCCTCCTTTCCACTGGATATCTTTGACGCAATTTGCCTGGCCACCTCCGTATTATCTTCAAGTTCTCTATCAATTTTCTTTTTTCGTTTTTGTTCAACCATTATTGCTGAAATTTTACATAATGTATTGTTTATGAAAAAATTAATAAAAGTAATACATACTTATTACTACTTTGTTTTATCAGCTTCATTTACAAAAAATTATAGCCTTTCTACTAATAAAAAATATATAGGGCAGAAAAATACACAATTAGAATGCCTGTTTTAGTAAGTGCGAAAGGATTAATGCAAAAACCATGTATAAAACAGAAAGTGTTAACATCGCTATTTAGTTACTCCAACTATCACATTCAGATATTATCCTGTACAAGTGTTTTTCTATGCATGTTTTTTCTGCTGTTCTGTTCTTTTTGATACTTCCATAAAGTTAGCATTCTGATTGGGAACTTTCTAGTAGTTGATATACTTACACTCTCGTGACGTCGTTGGTGTAGGTGCCAAGGTAGTACCATCTTCTATATCACCTCCTTGAACGTCTGATTCAGGAGACATTATTACATCCTAGGAGCTCCATGGACGACTGGAGGTATCTGATAAAGACTACTGTGGCCTTTTTTACCGAAACTTTAGGGGTTGCTGAAACGGTTCTAAAACAGAATTTTTTGTTATACTATCATTTTTTAATGATTCCGAAACGGCAAATGAAACAATAACAATAATTTATCTGGTTGTATGTGTATAGATACAGTGTGTTTCACTTAATATGGATACACCTCGATAACTTTTTATATTTTTGGGAATTTGATAATTTTTGTTTCATATTGTTACGCCACTGGACTGTGTATACTGGTTAGATGAGACTGGAATTGAACACGAACGACCAGAAATATTCTGGACTGCTCTAGATCGTGTGAATGGATGTATAAATAAGACACACGGTGGGCCGAGTCTCAGTCTGAAGTCGAACGTAAACGAGTAATGAAGAAATAAGAAAGTGACTTATAAGTGTTTAATTGTGATTATAGTTAAGACATTAATTAATCTATTATTGTTAATCGCTAATTAGTAAATAAAGTAGTGAGTAAGTGTTACCTGGACTTTCAATCAACGAATCTACGAGTATAGGTGTTTGTGGGGATAGCAAACACGTAACAATTTGGTGTCGGAAGTGGACTGGAAGAGAAATTTCTGGAATATTCGAAAAGGTTCTACAGTGTTCTTCTCAGAAATTAGTGGTAACACGGAGAATTAAGCTACTGGACAGTGTTTGGGGGATTATTTCTGGACTGAATAGTGACTTTAAAGTGAAATTTCGAGAAGTTTCTAAAACATTCGATTTTGAAATAGTTGCAAATACGCCAGTGCCGCTAGTAATAACGTGTTATAGACTGAGAAAAAGGACTACCAGTGCAATTTGGGGAAAATTCTAGAACATTCCATTTGGAAACTACAGGATATATGTGAATTGTGTCGACGGGAATGTGTAGTAGACTTAAAAACAATAAAAACAAGACTATAAGTGACTTTTAGTAACAATTCTAGAACATTTGATTTGGAAACCACAGGAGATACGTAAACTGTGTTAACGGAAACGTGTTATAGACTCAAAACAAGACTTATTAGTGATATTTCGTGAAAATTCTCGAACATTCCATTGCACAATTAGTGGAGATAAGTGAATTTTGTCAACACAAAAGAAGTATAGACTCCAAATAAAACTTTCTGCTGCTGTTTCGAGATTTTTCTGGAACATTCCATTATTAAACTAGACGTGATATCGACATTTTATGGATTTACTAGTGTAATAAACTTTATTTTGAACTGATTTACGTATCGTGAGTTAATGCCAACAACAAGAAGCATGGCGGAGAAACAAACACAAAACTTACTTGAAGCATTGGTGCAACAAATGGAAGAACAAAGGAAAATTATGGAAGATTAAGAAAGAAAAAGACAGGAAGAAAAGGAAGAACAAGAGAGAAGATGACAAGAAGAAAAAGAAGAACAAGAGAGAAGACGGCAGGAAGAAAAGGAAGACCAAGAGAGAAGACGCCAGGAAAAAAAGAAGAACAAGAGAGAAAACGTCAGGAAGAAAAAGAAGACTTATGAAAAATGATGGAGGGCCTGGAAATAAGACTATTGGAGGAAAACCAAGATATAAAAAGAAGCCTAGAGGAACAGCAGGCAACCATTTTCTCTCTCACTGAAAAATTTAAAGTCGATGTTATAGAAAAAGTCGGTGAAGTGGAAGAAAAAGTCGGTCAAGTTGAGGGAAAAGTCAGTATTTTTGAAGGAGAAGTAGCCAGGCTCAAGCAACAATTAAGGGAGAGAAGTGGCCAATTGGTACTGTCGTCTGGTGCTAGGTTACACCCACCTTCATTCGACGGTCAAAGTTCATGATCAAATTATAAGAGACAATTTGAGGCAGCTGCACGTTTAAATAACTGGAACGATGAGGAAAAGGCAACAGCACTAAGGGGCCAAGCATTGGACCTGCTCCAAATAATTCCTGCCGCACAGCAACAAAACTTTAGCATTTTGGAGGCAGCGTTAGAACTAAGATATGGCGACCAACATTTCGCCCAAGTATATCAGGCTCAGCTCAAATCACGCAGATAATGAGGTGGAGAAAGCCTCCAGGAGTTCGAGGCTGCGGTAGAAAGATTAGCCCATCTAGCCTATCCTGATGCACCAATGGAATTTCAACAACAGTTAGCAGTTGGTATATTTATTGATGGAGTAAGGGACCAGGAAGTTAGGCGAATTCTTAAGTTGGCCAGGCATAAGCTTAGTAGTGAGGCTTTAGTACATGCACTGGAGATTGAGGCTGCCTATAAGGACCCCACACAATCAAATCAGAGAATACGAGCTGTGAGTGTGGAGGAAGACAAGCCAGACAACACAACACAAAACTTGATATCTGATTTACACAATATGATGACCCAACTACTGACAAAATCGAACTCCCAGCAGAGACAAGACCAACAACAAAGTAGTGGGAGGCCGAATGGAGGCATCCATTGTTATAAGTGTGGCAAATTGGGCCATATTAAGAGGAACTGTCATGAGCTCAACATTCAAGATCCGAGACAAAACCAACAACAAAGTAGTGGGAGGCCGAATGGAGGCATCCGTTGTTATAAGTGTGGCAAATTGGGCCATATTAAGATAAACTGTCATAAGCGCAACATTCAAGGTACGAGACAAAATCAACAGCAAAGTAGCGGGAGACAGAGTAGAGGAGGCATGCGCTGTTATATGTGTGGCAGAATGGGCCATATTCAGAGTAACTGTCGTCAGCGCAGCCCTGAGGGGGTCGCAGTAATGGAAAACTGGCGAGCTGGTACTTCACAGAATATGTCAGGAAAACTGCAAGCCTTGCCACCGTGAGGAAAAACAGCGCAAGGTACAAATAATGAAAACCGTTAAGATTGACGTTCCGGATTATTGGACAAAAGAATCGTTAAGGGAAGCGCAGTTAAACGATAAGGAAACTGGTCCTGTTCTGAAATGGAAAGAAAGAGGAACCCGGCCCGATTGGAAAGACATTTCAAATAAATCAATGGGGCTGAAGGCTCTATGGGCACAATGGGACTCCCTTATAGTAGATGATGGACTGCTGAAGAGAGCGTGGGAAAGTCTAGATGGGAGGGAAGTTACTTTGAAATTGTTACTCCCGAGGTGTCACGTAGCAAATGTACAGCAAGTGCATAATGGAACGTCTGGCGGACATTTTAGCATCAACAAAACCATGACTAAAGTAAGAGCACGTTTCTACTGGGTAAACAGTCGTCAAGATGTGGAGGCTTGGTGCCGCCAATGTGAAGTTTGCGCGGCAAGAATGGGGCCACAAATAAGAAATAAGCAGTATAACGCCAGGGCTCCTTTTGAGCGAATTGCCATAGCAAGTGACCGTATGAAGGCTCGTTATGATCTTAAGGCTAATTCAGGAGGGTACCAGGTGGGAGAGTTGGTTAGGTTATATAACCCACAACGAAAGAAAGGCAGGTCCCCGAAGCTTCACCCGCCCTGGGAAGGTCCTTACACTGTCGTCACTAGACTAAACGACGTTGTATATAGAATTCAGCAAAGTCCAAAATCCAAGATGAAGGTGGTGCATATAGAGAGACTAGCCAAGTATGCAGGGAACAATGAATTGCCTGATCGGGACGTTCAGGCTTAAGGAGGGGGCAATGTTACGCCACTGGACTGTGTATATTGGTAAGATGAGACTGGAATTGAACACGAACGGCCAGAAATATTCTGGACTGCTCTAGATCGTGTGAATGGATGTATAAATAAGACACACGGTGGGCCGAGTCTCAGTCTGAAGTCGAACGTAAACGAGTAAAGAATAAGAAAGTGACTTATAAATGTTTAATTATGATTATAGTTAAGACATTAATTAATCTATTATTGTTAATTGCTAATTAATAAATAAAGTAGTGAGTAAGTGTTACTTGGACTTTCAATCAACGAATGTACGAGTATAGGTGTTTGTGGGGAGAGGAAACACGTAACAATATGAATGAAACCTGTAAAGCTTTATTAAATTAGTAAACTATATTTTAGCCTCAGTAAAAAACTAGCCTACTACGATTAAAAATAAACGCAAAAAAATACAAACACGTGACAAAATTGTATAATGAAAAGTTGTTAAGAATCATCCCAAAAGGTCAAATCCAAAATACGGTTAAAAGCAAACAAAAAATTTTTGTCAAATTGGAAGTTTTTTTTTTGAGCAATTTAGAAATTGACCTACTGGGACGATTTTGAATATCTGTTAATAATTTTTTTTTTATTTGATCAAAAATAAAACATTTAATTTTTTTAACTGTTGGCGAAATTCTTTATTTTTTGTTTTTAACCAAATTTTGGATTTGACCTTTCGGAATGATTCTGAACAACTTTTCCTAATAAAATTTGTCGGTAAAAAAATGCATAATGTTTTTTGCGTTTAATTTAAATCGCAGTAGTCTAGGTTTTTACCGAGGCTAAAATGTAATTTACTCATATAATAAAGTTTTATAAGCTTAATATAAACAGTGATAACTTACTTCCTTGTCCTGATAAATTCGTCATAAAATAGCATCTTATTAAAAAACACCCAGGAGTTTTCAGACGCTTCGCTACTTGAAGGGACATTTCTCTTTTCTTTAGTGAACCTATCCCTCAGGTTTTTCCACAATCTCTTGCAATCATCCACTAAAAATAATACAAGAAGCACATTAATTACGGAAAATTTAAATCAAATTCGTTACTGAATAGTTTCATTATATATAAATACACATCATATTCTGTACACATAAAAATCAATATATTTGAAATATACAATGGACTTCATTAATTTTTTATTTTCACAAAATCTACTGGTACTTACAGGAGTATATCTGTATTTTTAGCATATAAAATATATCTCCTTACCCGAAATATGCAACACAGTCGCTATTTCTTGTTAACTGTTTTCTTTAACTTCGTTCTTTTTGAAGTCCTTGTCTTTCAGATCGTATAAATGAGGGTACTGTTGTACCAGTTCTATTAATAAGCCCAAATCAACTTCTGAAATATAGAAAACAGATAATTTACCGAGAATTTACTTAATCTTACATAACCTCTTAAATACGTTAAATAAAATAATACTTCATAAACTAATAAAAACCCATACATAATATACATACCTACACTCATTTTTAATAATTTCGTCTACTCAACCTCAGAACAAATCAGTCAAATCACAAAATAGAAATAAACACAAATAAAATGGCGTTCTAACAAACCAAATTCTAAGAAGAACTAAGAGAAATGTTTGATATTGCACATGAAATCTACTTTATCGGTATTAAAATTCTACAATTTTATTGGCTCTCCGCAGGTAAATCCGCAACAGTTGCTGCATGAGATAAAAGATCGTCATCTCTCTGCGCACTAGGAACTGCAACTGCTGCGGTTGCGGACTATATAAACGGGTACAGTGATTTCCTATTCTTCAAATTGCTACAGTTGCGGCAACCGCAGACTGCTGCTGCGGCATAGTTTATAAATTGAAGTCCTGGAGTGGGTTGGAACCTTTGATGTAAAGATAACACTGACGTAGTTTTTCACGAAACACCAAAATACTATAAACATTATAGTGTTTTGGTGTTTCGTGGAAAACTACGTCAGTGTTATAAATTGAATTTAAGAATAATTTATATTTTACATAGGAAGGGGGAATTTTAACGATCCTAAAATGGACATAAAGTGATACATATTATGTGGTATCAAATTAAAGTTAATTTTACAAGGATTCCAAAAATATAAAGCATTAAGGGATCTGAAAAGGGATAAGGTATCAAAGGTGCATTTAAAGTTTTGAAATGTCAAAATCAAATAATCAAGAAAGTTCTGGAAAAAATTCAATTGTTTCACCCAATTTCATATTTAATTATAACAAATCATGTTAGAGAACAGTCTCTTTTTAGTTGCCTAAGAAAGAAGTACTCACTTTTGTTTTGAGATAACCTCACTTTTTTTAATGCAAATTATCAACAAGTTAAAATTTCGACGTCTAATCCATAAGTATGGTAAAGTGTGGATAAACGTGGAGTTGAAAATGCATTAGGGTATTGTATTTTATCTGAAACATAAAATTGTTCTGATAACCAATGTATAGAAGTACAAAGAAATTACGAGTGAATAAGGTATGTAGAATTTACTTACCTGCAACAAGTGCATCGAATTTATAAAGTGATCTGTGTCTTAAAAGGCTTTAGTCAGTGTTTAAGCTGCACAAATCAAATAGAAAACAGGAAATAAATTTCCTGGTAATTAACTTTTATCTTAAATGGAAATTAATAAAAACGACGACCTCTAGCTGAATCAATTTCGATCAACAGATCAAGAAATAACGTCATCTTACCGTTGAATGCAGAACTGTGCACAGACGAAATAAGGAGAGAGTATCTGAACATTCTAGTAGAAACATTCATGCATGTAAACTTCAAATGATCAACCACTGCAACCACCTCGACGAAATAGAGTTTTAAAACAAATTGTTAAATATTTTCAAAGAAGACGGCCCAGTGTATGCATTCATGAAGACATAGAGGAAGAAGAACTTGAACTAAATTCTAATAACTTTGAAAAGAATAATGTCCAAAAGTTGCTGCAAAATATAGAACCAACTTATATGAAAATCCACCCCTTATGTTAAAATATTACAAGTCCCAACTACGACGCAATTATTGTAAAACTTTATATTATTATTGTTTATACACTTTAATTACTCTTATTTTTTAAATGTAACCATTATTTGTTTTGTTAATCTTGAAACTGCTGATTTATCATTTTCTGTTACATAAAGCATAATGAAATTTGATATTTTCCTGCAAGTTATATATATATATATATATATATATATATATATATATATATATATATATATATATATATATATATATATATATATATATATATATATATATATATATATATATATATATATAGTGTAACGGTCAACTTTTTTGGCCTAATTGAAAGCCCTATTTTTAGCGAGTGAACCACTTGCTGTCGCAGTAAGTGAGTGCTTATTTAATTTAAAAATTTGATAATACGGCCCTGCAAGCTTAAATTATTATATTAGAAGAGTCAAAGGTTGGACGCGAGTCGAAAACACTGAATAAAAATGCATCTGCCAAATAATATGGGAAAATAAATATGATCTCTAATGTTAAAAAGAGATTCTTTGTATTTTGTGCGCATAATATAAATTTAAATCTAAAGTGTGGTAGAAACTAATCGCGCGTGACCTTGTCTGTTTCCGCGAAAGTTTGCGTAACCTGTAGCCCTGTAATTGGACAAAAACACACAGTGCGCGGGGGGCTTAAGGGCCTAGCCAGTGGGACGATCGATGATCGAGGGGTCCAGGAGAATCAACGATAGAAAGCAGACGTAGGTGTGCGCTGCCTAGAGCATTAGTGTCTTCGTATAAAGAAAATGTTATTGAGTAGTTAGTAACCGCGGTGTATTTTGCCTTATGGAGTGCGGTGTTTTGACCAATTTGTTGTATGGTGTTTTTTATGGATCCAATTAGAGGATTACCTTTGATATAGAGAAGATGCTATTGAGCAGTTAGTGACCGCGGTGTATTTTCTTTTATGGAATGCGGTGTTTTGAGCAACTTATATTATGGTGTTTTTTGGACCAGTCCAGTAGGACCTTACCAATTACCGTACGTAAGTGATTAACTTAATATTGCCAACCCCCTATCTGACAATTAATACATTCCGTGCATTGAGTGAACTCCCGTTTGAACCTGTGTTATTTAGGTTAAATACCGTTATGTTTATTTGACCTTTGATGTAGTATATTGTTTTATTTGTTTTGTAACCAAATGGTTACCAATTATTGTCTTTTGGCTAACTGTAATATTTGATTAACCCGAAATTTTTATTATAGCTAATACTGTGTCCTTTTTATATAAGTGCACTGACGTGTGGTCGGTCATTCATTTTAATTACTGTGCATTCTGTTTTGTAAACGAATTTATATTTATTTTTTCCCGTTTTTATTGAATAGATATGTATTTTGTTTAATGTAGTTTTTTTTTATCAATTACCTATTCTTAAAATATAAAAAACTGGTGGTGTCCAACTCAAAACCCTGTATATATAAATATACATCTAAGCAATCCAAGCTAAAATGGTGGAAAGGTTAAAGCTCATCCCTGGGATATATAAATTTGGAGGATCTCTTGCTTGCTAGCTGGGTAAGTTTTAAAATAACTGGCTTGCTTTTTTATAAAACTAAATTTGAAATAAATGTAAAAAGGGGGTCGTTATAATTGGCGCCCAACGTGGGGCCTGAGTTTTTTAGCCTTTCACCTTTTAGTGGTGTTGTTTACACTTATTTACTGTTCCATTTTTGTAGAGCTTTTGTATTATGTATGTTGTGACGTTTTTATGGAAATACCTATTTGTGTCTTATGTAATTTCCATATTATTACGGTAGAGTGTATTTTAGAGATTTGCTTCCTGAATTTTTTTAAGTAATACGTTTTACGGTACCTGTTATTTAGTAAATTATCAGTCAGCCAGCCGTTGTGAAATTTATCTAACGTGTCACTAGAGACCACACAGCTGCACAGAGCGCGGTAAGTTGAAACATTTTTTTGTCCCTGCTTGGCCGACAAGGTCAAGCTTTGTTTATCTGTTTCTCGGAATTAATTTTGCAGACAATTTTAATTTATAGAATATCTTTTACTATTTGCAGTTTTTACAGTATGTGTTTTTGATTACTAGATAGTAAATTACCGATTTTGATTTTAGTAAATACCTTAATAGATATTTGTATCGTGTTTAAAAAAGTTTTTAAGCAAGGCCGGCTTATAGAAAATTTGATATAAGTGGATTCTTGGATTTTATGATTTTGACTACGTAAATTATTTGCGTAAATGTTCAGTTTTAATGTTTTAATTTTATTTATGTCCATTGGGTATTGATTTTGCCGGAAAATTGGGTCATTATTTAAAAAAAAAAAAATTTTTTTTCTACATTTTGTGCATTGTTAAGATATCGAATCAATTCTTTATTATTTTTCAAGTTAGATTCACCATGGAACCTAACGATCTTTTGATCCCTGAAATTTGTTTTGAGCTACGTTCTCGCGGATTCGAACCAGAGAAAAACCAAACTCTTAGACAAGCCCAATTGCGTGGAGTCTTGGCTAAAGAACGCCAAGGCGTTAAATTTCCTTTAGCTAGTAAACTTTCTTTTGAAAAGGAAGCTACCGAAATTGAAGCAACTTTATCCGAATTAATGAGTCTAGTTTCAGTTGATTCTCATGTTTTTACAGATTCAGAAATTCGTCGTATGGAATCGCGTTTAAGTCACTTGCAACGAAGATGTTCTTTATTTACTCCCACCAATGACCTCGAAAAAGAAAAATTTGAATTCTTCGAGTCTAACTTATTAATTATTTCGGGATTTTTGATAGAAATAAAAGATAATAGTATTTCCGCTCCTTTGGCGTCTTCTATCATTATGGAAGCTAATGCTTCTACTTCCTCAGCGTCACTTCCGTATAATAAACCAGGGGCCATTAATAAGTGGGGTATTAAATTTTCTGGACAGTCCTCCAAAGAGAGTGTCATGTCTTTCTTGGAAAGGATAGATGAACTTTGTGAGGCCCGCCATGTTTCTAAAGAAGATTTGTTTACTTCAGCTGTTGATTTATTTTCAGACACTGCCTTATTATGGTTTCGTAATGTTAAAACAAAAATTAGCACTTGGGACGAACTGGTGACTTGCTAAAACAGGATTTCCTCCCAGTCGACTATGAGGATGATTTATTAGCAGAAATTCGGGCTAGAACGCAAGGCCCTTCGGAAAATTTCTTATTTTACATCATTTCAATGGAGGCTTTATTTCATAGATTATCTACAGTACCTTCAGAATTTGAGATTATTAAACAAATACGTAGGAATTTCAATCCCTATTTTGCCGAGAAATTAGTATTGACAGAAACTACCTCTTTGAGTGCTTTAAAAGACAAATGCCGATCGATACAAGAACTCAAGACTAGGAATGAACGATATCATCCCCCCTCACGCGAAAAAACAGGGCCTTTTAGAATCCGATTTAGCTTGTTTAACTATGGACGAAGGACCTACGTTTTCTAAGCAAGCAACCACTTACGTTAGGCATTCTATCTCTTCGAAACTTTTATGTTGGAATTGTCAGAATCCTGAGCACTTGCATCGTGAATGCACTGCGGATAGAACCTTATTCTGTTATAGATGCGGAACTAAAGGGAGTTATAGTACCTCTTGTGCCAAGTGCCTTCCAAAAAACGAGCTAACAGGTATCGTACCTCCCCTTCCCGTCCCTACGAATACTCCCGTGACAACGTTTCCACCGGGTACGATACCTTTCAACCCTCATGTAGCGCAATCAAAACAAACTTCCAAACGCCCGAATACCCCATCAAAGCAAATATCTCTGAAGAATTCAGCCCCTCGTGCTGCTACGTACGTTCCTCAAATAAAATTCGAACCACCCAACGAAGTGTCAAGTACTTCCGTGACAAAGTTATTCCTGTATCTTCATTACCTACTACCGTACCTCGTATTCTCGAAATATCGTTATGTGAGAACACTACCTTGCCTCCGGTTTCGCGATTACAGTTCTCGGAATCTCATCGCAATTTATTTTCTGTACCATTAGACTTTTCTTTAGCACACTGCGTATCGGCGGACATGCATATGAGCAAGGGCATAGCCCGGTCGTTTAAGAAAAAATTACAATTTCAGGATTTTCTTTTATCTCAGCAACAGGGCCCAGGAGGAGTCGCTTTTCTGTCTGACTCATCCCGCTATATTTACTATTTAGTTACTAAAAAACATTTTTCAGATAAGCCCACCTATGATGACTTGTATTTATCCTTACTTCATCTAAAAACGTATGTGACACATGGTGTCACTAAACTTGCCATACCGGCTTTAGGTTGTGGACTTGACGGTTTAGAATGGCCCAAAGTTAGGTCCATCATCCTTTCTTGCTTTGCGGATACAGATTTAGAAATTTTAGTCTGCCATTACGTCCCTCCCAAACGAGGCTCCCCTTTGAGTAGGTTGCCTACTTTATGTTCTGTTTTCCCTAAACTTAATGATTCGTTTATGCCTACCGCACATGAATGGAACCAATGACTTTCTAAAGTCCGTGAATTCTATCTTCCCTCAACGGTCTCCCCTATATGTAGTTCGGTCCCCGGCGATTCTCGCCCATACCTTGATGTGCAGATTCATTCCTTTCCCGTCAGATGCCTACTTCATAGTGATGCCTCTCATACTGTCCTTGGATGGGCAGGACTTTCCTTTCTTGAAGATCATCAAATACCTTGTGATATTAGTACTCTACCTTATAGCGTCTCTACTGCTGATGGAGCTGTTCAAGAAGTTTTAGGTGAAACTTCTTTACCTTTTTCTATAGGCAATATCACTAAAATGATTAAATGTCTGATTGTCCCTGCTATTACTCACTCTTTCATTCTAGGAGTAGATTTCGGGGCTGCCTTTAATATTTGTTTTGACTTTTCCCAAAATACTTGGTCTTTTGGATCTACACCTAATGTTGCTACCTTGAATGTTATCCAATCACGTGATTCTCTACCTCCCGACCAACAACGTGTCCTGGATCAAACTATAGAAAATTTTAAAATGTTAGTCTCAGACACCCTTGGTCGTACCAACTTGGTAGAACACTATATCGACACTGGAAACGCTCGTCCGTTTAAGCAGAGGCAATACATGTTATCTCCTGCAATGCAAAAGCATTTACATAAAGAAATCAATGACACGCTAAAACTAGGGGTCATTCAACCCTCGAACTCTCCTTGGTCCTCCCCTATCTTACTAGTAGCTAAGAAAAATAATGAACTACGCGCCTGTTTTTTAATTAAATTCCGTGACGGTTAAAGATGCCTTTCCCCTCCCCTCACATAGACTCCATTCTGAACCGACTTCGGGATGCTCAGTACTTGTCTTCCATTGACCTACGTAAGGCCTTTTGGCAAATACCTTTAGAAAAATCTTCTCGCGAAAAGACTGTGTTTTGTGTACCTGGTATGGGTCTGTTCGAATTTGTTGTTATGCCTTTCGGTCTTTCCAATAGTCCACAAATATTGCAACGAACGATGGAACGAATTGTAGGTCCGGATTTATTAAATGGTCCCGTATTTGTTTATCTCGACGATGTGATCATCGCATCCCCTACCTTTGAAAGCCATATCGCTACCTTGAATCTTGTTAGGGAACGCCTTTTTCAAGCAGGTTTTCGTATTAACTTGGATAAGTGTGAATTTTGCCGTCCCTCTTTAACTTTTCTTGGGTTCATAATCGATTCAAAAGGACTGCGTACCGATCCTGACAAAGTTTCGGCTATAGTTAACTTCATGACTCCCGTTAATACTACCGAGATCAAACGATTGATTGGAGTTGTCTCTTATTACCGTCGGTTCATAAAAGATTTTTCTACTGTGGCTGCACCAATTACCTCTCTTTTAAAAGGTCGTAAAAAGGGCCAACCTATTGTCTGGACTCCGGAAGCTGAGTCGGCTTTCACCAAAATCAAGTCTCGTATGACGTCTGCTCCTGTTCTGGCTTCACCTGACTTTAATGAACCTTTCTTTATTCAAACGGACGCTTCCGACGTTGGCGTTGGTGTTGTTTTATTCCAAAAAATTGACGGCGCTGAGCACCCGATTGCATTTGCCAGTCGCTCCCTTACTGCCGCAGAACGTAAATACTCTTCCACTGAGCGTGAGCTTATTGGAGTGATCTATGGTATCGAGAAGTTTAGAGGGTACGTAGAGGGTACTAAATTTACAGTCATTACCGATTGTTCTTCACTAACTTGGTTGCATAACCTTCGAGAGCCTAGTGGACGTTTATCCCGATGGTGCCTACGTTTATCGCAATTTACCTTTGATGTCCAGCACCGGCCTGGAACGCAAAATATAATTCCCGACGCCTTATCCCGTAACGTTAGTCTTATCGACATCACTTCCTTGAAACCTGATCCTTGGTATCTCAGCATGATTGAGAAAGTTTCTAATTTCCCTGAGCAGTATCCTGACTTTAAAGTCTTAAATCAGTGTTTATATAAACATCTACCTTCCGTTTTGCCTAATATCTCTAACGTACCAGATTGGAAATTAGTAATTCCCACCGATAACCGCCAACAAATCCTGCAGCAAATGCATGATGACCCTACGTCAGCTCACCTTGGTATTTATAAAACCATGTCTCGTATAGCCGAATTTTACTATTGGCCTAAGTTGAAATTATCAGTGAGTCATTATGTCAAAAATTGCCAAATCTGTGCTTCTCAAAAGAGTGAGAATATTGCCCGTCCTGGCTTTATGGGTGCAGAGAAAAATATTAGCTTTCCTTTTCAGGCTATATTTATGGACTTGTTAGGTCCCCTTCCTAAAAGCAAACGAGGGAATCAATTTGTCTTAGTAGTAACTGATTACTTTACTAAGTTTGTCCTCATACAACCTTTGCGTCGAGCTACCACGGCTCCGATTATTAAGTTCTTAAGGGAACAAGTATTTTTAATTTTTGGTGTGCCTGAGATCGTAATTTTTGACAATGGATCACAATTTAAATCCAAAGAGTTGCAAAAATTTCTTCAGCATTTCAAAATATCTAAAATTTGGTTTAACGCCAGATACCATCCTCAAGTTAACCCTACGGAACGAATTAACCGTGTTCTTGTTACCGCTATTTCCTCCTACATTAAAGACAATCATCAAGCCTGGGACGAAAACTTACCTGAAATAGCTCAAGCTTTGCGTTTGGCTAAACATGAATCCACCCAAGTCTCCCTAGCTTATCTCGTCTTTGGTAGACATGTTCCTGTTTCCGGAAATGTCTATTCCTCTACCGCCACTTCAAATGATTTTGCAGTTAAGAACAATTTATTTTGGGCACAAGAAATGTCCATGTTACCTGAATTATATGCTGAAGTCAAAGAAAGACTTCATCAGGCTTATGAAACCAATGCTAAACAGTATAACTTACGTAAACGACCCCTACGATTTGCCCTCGGAGATATCGTCTGGAAGGAACTTATGTCCTTTCAGATGCTTCGAAAAACTTTTCTAAGAAATTAGCCCCCAAATACCTTGCGTGTAAGGTAACCCGGGTAATCTCCCCTTTAGTCTACGAATTAGAAGACTTACATGGCCAACCCCTTGGGCGCTGGCATATCAAGGATTTGAAACCTAATTCGTGCACTTTTGATGACGACTCATCTTAAAGTTTTATTTGCCTGTAGCTTTGTCTACTTAGGTTAGTTAGTACGTTAATTCCTTTTACCTATAGATTAGTGTCAGGTTCCCTTTCTTTGTATGTTTCTTGTATATTTTACTTTTCTTGGCTAGTGTTACAATCTCAAAGCTAGTGCAAGATATATCCCGTATCTTACCTTATTATAGTTTCCTGGCTAGCATAAGTCCTGGTCAGTTGTACCTTACGTTACTTATGTGTTTTTACCTTTTTCTTGACTAGTGTTATAATCTGAACTAGTGCAAGCTATATTCCGTTTCTTACCGTAGGTATTATTACCGTTTCCTGGCTAGAATGTTAACTAGTGCAGAGTGATTTATGTGTTTTTATCGTTCTTTGGCTAGTATGTTAACTGGTGCAAGATGATTTACCGTATGTATTTTTACCGTTCCTTGGCTAGTATGTTATTTAGTGCAAGGTGATTTACCTTATGTGTTTTTACTTTTTCTTGACTAGTGTTATAATCTGAACTAGTGCAAGCTATATTCCGTTACTTACCGTATGTATTTTTACCGTTCCTTGGCTAGTATGTTAACTAGTGCAAGATGATTTACCGTATGTATTTTTACCGTTCCTTGGCTAGTATGTTATCTAGTGCAAGATGAATTACCGTATATGTGTTTACCTTTTCTTGACTAGTGTTATAATTTGAAAACTAGTGCAAGATACCTTCCGTTTCTTACCGTATGTATTGTTACCTTTTCTTGGCTAGTATGTTAACTAGTGCAAGATATACCGTTTCTTACCTTATCTTACCGTATGTGTTTTTATCTTTCCTTGGCTAGAATGATATCTAGTGCAAGATGACTTATGTGTTTTTACCTTTAGCTGGCTAGCTAACTGCTAGTACAGTATACCTTATCTTTTCCCGGCTCTACTCATTCTAATGCGTGGGTTCGAGCGTGCTTTGTGTTTAAATTATTTGGTGTTACTCTGGTCGGGTTTGGGATCCCTCCTTCTGAAGGAGAGGGGGAGTGTAACGGTCCACTTTTTTGGCCTAATTGAAAGCCCTATTTTTAGCGAGTAAACCACTTGCGGTCGCAGTAAGTGAGTGCTTATTTAATTTAAAAATTTGATAATACGGCCCTGCAAGCTTAAATTATTATATTAAAAGAGTCAAAGGTTGGACGCGAGTCGAAAACACTGAATAAGAATGCATCTGCCAAATAATATGGGAAAATAAATATAATCTCTAATGTTAAAAAGAGATTCTTTGTATTTTGTGTGCATTATATAAATTTAAATCTAAAGTGTAGTAGAAACTAATCGCGCGTGACCTTGTCTGTTTCCGCGAAAGTTTGCGTAACCTGTAGCCCTGTAATTGGACAAAAACACACAGTGCGCGGGGGGCTTAAGGGCCTAGCCAGTGGGACGATCGATAATCGAGGGGTCCAGGAGAATCAACGATAGAGAGCAGACGTAGGTGTGCGCTGCCTAGAGCATTAGTGTCTTCGTATAAAGAAAATGTTATTGAGTAGTTAGTAACCGCGGTATATTTTGCCTTATGGAGTGCGGTGTTTTGACAAATTTGTTGTATGGTGTTTTTTATGGATCCAATTGGAGGATTACCTTTGGTATAGAGAAGATGCTATTGAGCAGTTAGTGACCGCGGTGTATTTTCTTTTATGGAATGCGGTGTTTTGAGCAACTTATATTATGGTGTTTTTTGGACCAGTCCAGTAGGACCTTACCAATTACCGTACGTAAGTGATTAACTTAATATTGCCAACCCCCTATCTGACAATTAATACATTCCGTGCATTGAGTGAACTCCCGTTTGAACCTGTGTTATTTAGGTTAAATATCGTTATGTTTATTTGACCTTTGATGTAATGTATTGTTTTATTTGTTTTGTAACCAAATGGTTACCAATTATTGTCTTTTGGCTAACTGTAATATTTGATTAACCCGAAATTTTTATTATAGCTAATACTGTGTCCTTTTTTATATAAGTGCACTGACGTGTGGTCGGTCATTCATTTTAATTACTGTGCATTCTGTTTTGTAAACGAATTTATATTCATTTTTTCCAGTTTTTATTGAATAGATATGTATTTTGTTTAATGTAGTTTTTTTTGATCAATTACCTATTCTTAAAATATAAAAAACTGGTGGTGCCCAACTCAAAACCCTGTATATATAAATATACATCTAAGCAATCCAAGCTAAATTGGTGGAAAGGTTAAAGCTCATCCCTGGGATATATAAATTTGGAGGATCTCTTGCTTGCTAGCTGGGTGTTTTAAAATAACTGGCTTGCTTTTTTATAAAACTAAATTTGAAATAAATGTAAAAAGGGGTTTTTATATCTTTGAATCTGCTGACATTTGCATTTCGAGAACTTTTGCAATATTGCGTTATAGAAAAATAAAGACATAAATTAGTCAAAAAGATCCTTGCAGAAAAATATCAAATTTCATTATGCTTTATGTAACAGAAAATGATTAACAGCAGTTTCAAGATTAACAAAACAAATAATGTTTACATTTAAAAAATAAGAATAATTAAAGTGTATAAACAATAATAATATAAAGTTTTACAATAATTGCGTGGTAGTTGGGACTTGCAATATTTTAATATAAGGGGTGGATTTTCACAACTCTCCTCTTTTAAAAAAAGTTGGTTCTATATTTTGCAGCAACTTTTAGACATAATTCTTTTCAAAGTTATTAGAATTTAGTTCAATTTCTTCTTCCTCTATGTCTTCATGAATGCCTACACTGGGCCGTCTTCTTTGAAAATATTTAACAGTTTGTTTTAAAACTCTATTTCTTCGAGGTGGTTGCGGTGGTTGATCAGTTGAAGTTTGAATTACAATTTTGAAATTACGTCGTCTCTACATTTACAAAATATATACACTGATACAAGGACTATAATTATAATAATAATAAAATAAGTAAACCAAGAAATATGTTTACTCACAAAAGGTTCATTTATAATGTCATCTAAATCATGAGAATATTGATCAAGTTTATATTTTACAATATCTAAATCTTCAGTATTAAAATTATTTAAGTTTAAAGCCTTTAATTTCAATTATTTTACAGTATCTGTTAAATGCTTACAACAATGATAAGATATAGATAGATACTATATGAAAATTTGATTTTAATTCTGACATTTGTTTTGATTTTTTTTTACTTTTGTATTTCCTATATATGCACTACAAGTTATAGTAAGTTGCAAAATTGGAATTTTATAAATTATTTTTTTAATAGGATCTTGATTTTTACATTTAATTGTCACAGTTAAAGGTTCTGATACTAAAATCAACTAAGTATTTTCATCTAACTTGTATATTATAATTTTTAGCTAGCTTAAGTTTGACTGACATGTTTTTGGTAAAATTATTGGGTTTTTTAATATTTGAGCTTCACAAATTAAGTCAATATCAATTGGATATGGTAATACATTTGAACAAAGTTTTGTACGATGATCTAAAGTTTTACATTTAAATTCTTCATTGGTATAAACATCAAAGAATCATCATCTTTCGCTATGTATTTTTGTGAAATACTTAAAATATGATGAAGTCCGGTTCTGTTGTCTAAAATTGGAATAGGATATAATTTGTAAATATTGTAGAGTATTGGTTCTACTAGTGGAATTTTTAATATAAAAATAATTTTTGATTCTGTTTGAAAAGCTTGTAATTCAATTATTTCAAGATATTGTGCAATTTTTGCACTTGATGCTGTTAAAGGCAAATTATTTTTTTGTACACTTTGGGAAATTTGTTGCAATGATAAAACTAAATCTTTCGGGGTTATGATTGAACTATGAATTATTTTTAATCTGGCAAAAGTTATTGCATTTAATATATCATTTAACTCATTTTCTAAGTACATGTAACTTTCCGTTAAATTTTCACAAATTTCTAGTACTTCTAATTTTGAATTTAAAAAATCCTATAGTCTGAAATATTTAAAATAGATTTTTTTTTATTTTTTATTTTAAATATATGAAGGAAATTTGCTTTTTAATGTTTCATATAATAGATTTTTGTATTATTTGTATATCATCATTAAAAGTCTGTTCATCTATTCGTAATTTTTGAATAGTGTCATTGAAATTTTTTATGTGGTGGTTACTGAAATTAGATTTTTCATTAAATTTTCCATTTGATGTTCATCATTTAATAATTTGTTGATACACTCTGTATAAAATTCGCCGTCTGAAGCGTTTCTCGTTGAAGTTTCCTGTTATTGCTTTCCAAATGGTTCCGATACCATTTAAAATTCCACGTTTATAACGTTTTGTGTACGAAAATTTCTTCATATTTTAATTGTAATGAATTTGATAATTGTTCTAATAAACTTATTGCGTTTGTACTTCAGAATAAAATAATTGTGTGCGTATATTTGTTTTAACGTCAATAATATTAATTAAACTTTTTAAAATATTGTCATTATGATCAAGGTTTTTCCTTATAGTAAACATATCTCGATAAACTAACAAGATCCATTTGTCATTTGAAACTTTTAAATATTCTTCCTCGTGGTAATAAATCCCAATGGTATTATTTATAGGTTTAAGCACGTACTGGCTTGGTACTGCGCCATTCCGAATTGGAGTAATTACGATGGTAAAAATAATAAGCCTGAAAATAAATCAATTTTTAAGTTTGTTTACAATTAATAAAAATTTTTATAATTTAATATTCAAAATAAGGTTTCATTCTATCAAAGTTCATTTTAGTATTACGATTTATTTTTGGATTGTAAAGCGTAGCAGAGTTTTTAAATATTTCTGTTATTTCATAAGGGCCATTGAATTTGGTTTGTAGTTTGACTTTCTTTCACATAAACTTTGTCACCTACTTTATAGTCCGGGGTACTTTCTGAAATATGTTTATCAAAACGTATTTTTGATTTTTCTTTTTGTAAATCGGTTCTTGTGCGAGATAATTTATAATAATAAGTTATTCTATTATTTCAGTCTCTTACATATTTCGTAATTAATTCTTGTTGATTATGTAAAGTTTCAGGGGGTCTACCAGTGGTTTGCCCAAATATTAATTCATACGGGGTAAATCCGTTTTGTTAATTGAATTATTATAACATATTGTTGCAAGGTAAAATTTTTAAGGAATGTTCATTTGGATTTTCCGTTTTATGCATTCGTATCATTTCGATTAAAGTAGCATGAAAGCGTTCTAATGAACCATTTGATTGTGGATGATTTACGCTGGAATAAGTAATTTGTATATCGTATAATTTACATAGATCTATAACTAAACAATTTTCAAACTCTCTACCAGAATCACAATGTATTCTGAGAGGAGTGCATAATGCTGAAAATAAACTAAAAGTGTATTAACGATTGATTTTGCCATTTTATTTTCTAAAGGATACGCTTGTGTGAATTTTGTTAATTCATCTCTAATTATTAAAATGTAATATTTCGTTGGTATTTCAAGAACATCAACATTAATTCTTTCAAAATGGGTTTTTGGAGTTTCTGTTATGACTAAAGGGCTGTCAAGTTTTTTACGACATATATTTTTTTTTGACAAGTTTCACATTTTCTTTTGAAATTTTCTACATCTTTAGTTATAACGGGCCAATTATATTTTTCTTTTATACGTCTTATTGTTTCATTAATACCGCGGTGCAATTGGCCTTTTCCTGTGTGATATTGATCTAAAATTATTGATATTTGATCGTCATCTGGAATTTCTACTATATTCTGACAATAACTAGTTTTAGTTCATTTTCTGCTAAAATAAATGAAAAAAATTTCTAGTATCGATAAGTTCAAATTGTTTTCAACGTGATACGTTTTTGATTCATTTGTTTGATTTTGATTTTTGTAAACTGTTACAAATAATTGTAATATTGCATCTTCATTATTTGATGGTAAAGGAATTATGTGATACTTTCTACTTTTTACTTCTTTACTAGAACAAATGTTAATTTTGTTATTCTCAAAGTCTGGATTTTCTTCAAAAATGTCTTCAATTATTTCATAATGAAAATTTTTTAAATTATTCTGTTGGAAACATGTTATAATATTTTTATGATCTTTGTCTAATAGTTGAGTATTTGAAAATGTTATCTTAGAATAATCAATTAGAGATTTTGTTTCATATAAATATTGAAAAGTATCAAATTCTTGTGTAAGTTCTTCTGGTGTTATTTCTTGTTCTTCATTTTCACTTTCCTGTTGGTTTCACTTTTATTTTCAGTTTCTTCGTTTTGCGCTTGATTTTCGTCTTCTTGAACAGATTCTTCAGTTTCTTCATCTTAATCATTTGTTAAACGATTTATCTTGATTCTTGAAAGTGCATCTGCATTCTTGTTTATTCTTCCACGTAAGAGGGCGATAACTACGTAAGAGGGCGATAACCACGTAAGAGGGCGATGATCTGTGATTAGTTTAAATTTCCTACCAATGAGATACGGCCTAAAATATTTAACAGACCATACTAAACTTTATAGTTCCCTTTCTATGGTTGAATAACGCTATTCTGCTGGTCATAACGTTCTTGATGCATAAGCTATAGGTAGATCTCTACCTATGGGTCCTTGTGAGAGTATAGCGAATGCGCTAGCGTCTGTTAATAAGAATAGTTCGTAAAAATTTTGAAAAATTTAAAATTGGAGAAGTCATTAGTGTTTCTCTTAGTTCATTGAACGATTTTCACATTCTTTATCAAAGCTAAATGGAATATTTTTTCGTAATAATTTTGTAAGTGGTTTTGAAATTTTGGCAAAATTAGAAATAAATCGTCTGTAATAACCAACTAAACCTAAAAATGATTTAATTAATCTCTTTTTCATTCTTTGGTTGCGGAAAATTTTTTACACAATCTATTTTTTGTGGATTTGGTTTTACACCATCTTTTGTAATAACATGTCCGAGATGAATTACTTCTTTTCTTAAAAATTCGCATTTATCAGGTTGTAGTTTTAAATTTGCTTGTTTTAGTCTCTTAAAAATTTCTATTAGTCGAGAAATATGTTCATGAATAGTTGCCGAATAAACCATAATGTCATCCATGTATCCCAAACATCGTTCATTTCGAATCCCTACTAATATGTGATCCATTACTCTTTGAAAAGTCGAAGGAGAATTTTTTTAATCTAAACGGCATTCTTAAAAATTCGTAATTACCGTTTTCTACCGAAAAAGAAGTTTTTTGTACGTCTTTTGGTTCCACTTCTATTTGATGAAACCCTGAAGCTAAACCCAAAGTGGAAAAATATTGACAATGTCCTTATTGGTCTAATAAATCTGATATATTTGGTAAAGGATATTTATCATCTACAGTTACTTCATTTACTTTTCTGTAATCAATAACGACACGCCATTTTTGTTTTCCCGATGCATCTAATTTTTTAGGTACTACCCACACTGGGGACGACCACCGTGAAACTGAATGTTGAATAATTCCTTGATTAAGCATTTCTGATATTTGTTTTTTTACTTCTTGTTTATGTACATACGGATATCGATATGATTTTGTATAAATAGGTTTTGCGTCGCCTGATTTACGTATTTGATGTTAAATACTTCGTTTTTAAAAAGCAAATAATTCGAAAAACAACCAACTTTATTATTCGTATTTAAATTTACAAGTAATGTATGGTTCAAACAATGAGCAAAATCTGCGTTGGTAATCGCAGTCACATATATTTATAAACTATGCTTTGCAATGTCAGCAGAAGCTGTAATCGTAAAAATGATATCAACTTAGTATTCATAATTCCTGTGTTTATTTTATTTGTAAACATTAAATTGTCGCCTTTGATATAAAATATGTCTGGAAATTTTAAACAAACATCTGTGATTAATTCTATTTCTTCCTCATTTAAATGTTCAAGCAGTATAACATTTTTTATTTGAATTTTTCTATCATATGGATCAATAGTTGATTTTGAAAATTTTTGTTTATTAAAATCTAAAATTGGTTGTGGATTTGAAATTGTTACAAATTGTAATTCGGAAAAATCAATTAATTTTGCAATTGTGTTTGCATTTAAAATTGTATTGATGAATTCCCATTTTGATTTATTTTTACTAATGAATTTGGTAAATAAACTCAATCTTTTTCTTGTGCTATTAGAATTGCTTCTGTATTGACTAAGTTACATTTTAGTTTGATTACTTTTTCAGTTCTTGGTTCAATTAAAATTTTATTTGTAAAATTATTTCGTTTTTGAATTATTTCATTTTGATTTATTTCATTTTGATTTACTTTATTTCGATTTATTTCATTTTGAATTACGTCATTTTGGTTTATTTTTGAGTTCAGTACTTCATTAATTTTATTTTAATTTTCTTCATATCCCATTTTAAATAATTGGACAGTTTTAAAAGTTGTAATTAATTTTCGACTTTTTATATCAACTATACCATCATAATGCTCTAAAAAATCTGAGCCTAAAAAACCATCAAATTCAATGTCTAAATTGCAAATATAAACTTTTTGTGGGTCACCAGTATTAAAAGGTATGCAAGTCGATTGATTTATTAAAATTGATTGATCAGTTATACCTTGAATTACTAAATTTTCTGGATATCTTTGTGAATATTTTTCGACAGTCTTTGGTTTGATTATTGAAAGTCCCGCACCCTTGTCTATTAAAATTTTGAAAGTATTTGTTATATCTTTTATATAATACAAATTATTGGAATTAACAGTTAATAAATTTTTTACATACATTTCTGTTCGTCTGGGCTCTCTAATTTGAGTGTTTGTAATTGATTTTCTGTTTGAAAATTTCTTTGGTGTAACTCCGAATGTGGGTCGTCTAGATATGGAGTTAACCGAAAATTTTGATTGTTCATTAGAAAAATTTCGTTCATTAAAATCTTGTTGGTAATTGTTTTCATATTCATTTACATGATGATATCTTTGTTGTGAATTTTGTTGAAAATAATTTTAATTATTTTGAGGTCGTTGATTTACATTAGGTCGGTTTTGGAATTGATTTTGGCTTTGATTAAAATTAAAATTGATTTTGATTTTGTTGAATTGGAAAATTTTGTTTTACTTGAAATTGTTGTTGTGGATAAAAATTTCTCGATTGATTTTGGAAATTTTGATTTTGTCTCATTCTACATTCATTAAGAATATGTCCTTTCTTTTTACAATATGAACATATTTTTTGTTGTAAATTATAAGAATTTGTTATTTTTTTATTCTGATTATTTACGACATTTCCGGGTCTTTGAAATTTTTGTTTTTCGAAATAAGAAAGTTGTAACTCCCTTCGAATTCTCATGGATGCAGTTAGTATGTCTGGAGGATTTCCAGCTCTAATTATTTGTCCTAATCGCGGTTCTAGTCCAGTTAAAAGTCTATTAAGAGTCATTTGCTCGATCAATTATTGTTGTTGTGCAATTTATTGTTCTTGATTTAAATTTTGTTGCTGTATACAAGCATGCATTTTAGCATTGTGAGTTTGTAAACGTGATACAAAAGTTAAAGGAGATTCATTAGACAATTGATGTATTCGTTGTAAATCTTGTATTAATGAAGTTAAATCACCGAAATGTACTGTTAATAATTGTCTTATTTCTGCCAAGTTTGTGTATCTCGTGAATTTATTAATTGAGCTGCTTTACCTCGTAGTTTACTTTTGATATGTAAAGTTAAAAGAACTACCTGATCATCTATGCACATTCGATAAGCACAGTTGTCTTGATAACGAGTATTGACTCAGAAACACGTGTCGGCGGATTCATCCTTTTTTGTGGGCATTACCCATGATCCTTTTTTTCCTGCTATATCTCATCCCGCAGTAACTTTCTATACTTTGTTGCTTTAAACCTTGGATAGGGAATACCACGCAGGTGGCTATAGTTGCCTCCGTGGAAATATTGTCTGTTGTCTTGTAAACACGGGGTCTCTCAATTCCAGCTACAAATGAGCGGCTGGCTTTCTGTTAGTGGTTTCCTTTGTGTTGTTGAACATCAGCTATGTGAGGTGATTAAAGGCAATAATAGAGGGGTAGCTTTATTCAACATACAACTCAAATTTTGTGTTGCAATTGTAGGGAGTCCCTTATCGTACCGATTTTACGAAGCCGATTGACATATATTGTATACATTTTGTCAATTATACGTAGCCACGCGACATTGCCATGTTATCATTTATAAGATTTAGGATTGTCTACCGTAAGATATTCTAAACGCAAATAGATTTTCGTTTCAGTATTAATGCGATTATGGCATTAACGACAAGAAGTCACGAGTTTTTAAAATTATCTCTTGTAAAGACGGAGGTTTTTGAGATAATGCGCCCAGATCTACGTTCTATAAAGAGGGAAATTTATTAGACTATTTCAAATAAACGTTTTTAATTATGTTTTCATTTTTATATTTCGGCTGATTGGATATAAGCCTGTGTTTTCGTATTTGTATTTCGCTTTGTTATTGGCAGTTCTATTCAATTTTGAGAAGCACTAACGACTGTGACCTTATTTCCATAGTTACACAAAGCAAATAAATACATACATCACCTGACACGTCATTGTTTGTCACAATGAAAAATAAATTAAATTTATTTGATATTACATTTAATAATTGTAACAACTGTACGTGTGATATTAACATTTACACAAAATAATTATTTAAATAGTTTGACCGTAATTTAATATTTATTTTTCAAGCAATGATCTTAACAAATACAACTCGATTAATTAAGGATTATCGCAAATTCGTTATCTTTCTCGAAACAAAATATGTTGCTTGTAGGAAATCACCGCACTCATCGAACGAATTTGATATTCGATAATCATTAATACACTTGTATTACTTGCGACAATTTGTATTAGTAAGTTTTAAACAAAATTTTCTTCGAATACATAGATAGGTAAATGTACCTATAGGCATAATAAAGATAGGAAATTAGGATCATGAACATTACCCCGTAACAATTTATGGAGAGATGATTATACAGGGTGTCCCAAATTTCATAGGTCAAACTTCACCATGTTATAGAATTTTTCAAAATAATAAAAAAGTTCCTATAAACATGGGTCCGGAAGTTTAGCTTAGTTTCCGACACACCGATTACTCAAGTTAAAATCTTGAAAATAGTTTTTTATGAATATGTTCGAAACGTCTAAACATAAACAAATGAGAATTTACACTGGCATTTAACTTTTTTATGCATTATAAGACAAAATAACACCTACGAACAAAAATCATTCAGGACCGGGCAAACCTGGGGGGGGGCTACGTAAATTATGTTTTTCTGTCATTATTTTTTCTGTTTTGCAAAAAAAATCATAAAAACTATTCCCGAATAAAGTTCAAATCAGTTTTATTCATAAATGGATAATTCTGGAGAAAAAACGCAAGATTTTTTTGTGTGTAAAAAACTTCAAATTTTTAAGTTCAGAAATTAATGGAAAAGTGACATAAAAAGTTGGGGCAAAATTTTACCTAAGCCTCTGATAGTTGTTATTTTGCCTTATAATGCATAAAAAGTTAAATAACATTGCAAATTATCATTTTTTTATTTTTAGATGTTTCGGACATTTTCATAAAAAAACATTTTCAGGATTTTAACTTGAGCAACCTCTATCTCGGAAACTAAGCACTTTCCGATCCATGTTTATAGGAACCTTTTTTTTGAAAAGATCTATCCCTTGGTGAAGTTTAGCCTATGTAATTCGGGACACCCTGTATAACATGTTTTCAAATGGTTTGAGATTATGTCCTTCCCGTAACGCAGTTTCTACGGTTCCGTAGTTAAATCATGTACCCTATTATTTCCGCTACGGTGTTTGTCTGTCACAGCATTCTAGCTTCTAAATTAAAATTACGTTTTTTTTGTAAAGTTATGACAATTTGAAATTTTGTATTAGATGGATTAATAATTATACGAATTTTAAAATGTCATAATTTTACAAAAAAAAAAAAAAGATTTTTTTAACGAAACCCGAAATCCGACGGTAAATTTTTCTCTTGATTATGAAAAAAAAATGTTTTGCTAATATTTTACAAATTATCTACAAGATAATCTGAGTTGGCAAGCCATTTTTGCTTTTTTTTCGCAAACCTCAATCGTAATTTTTGTTAGCAAAATTTGTTCATTTAGTTTAAGTAGTAATATCTTAAAATATGGATGAGTCCCATACTTCAATTGTTAGATATGGCATAATCTATAATTCATCAGCCGTCGATGAATACGTCGAGTGCGTAGAACTTAATTTTTGCAAGTGTTGCATGCAAAATTTTTTCTACAACCGTTAAAAAATGAAATATCACACATTGATATAATAAGCTGTCACTTAGTTTGTGTCATTCATTAACATTCTATTTTATAAGTTTATTATTAACTTATAGTATAAGTTAATCACTTTTTTATATTATTAGTATTACTGTTTAAAAATAATGGGAAAAATTATTTTTTGGTTAGTCACAAAAACCGTTGTGTAAAAAAATGTATTCTTTTTATAGATACGAAAAACTACAAGAGTAAATAACAAACAATGCGTAATAAAATGTTTGGGCACCATTATACTGTTCTTATAAATAACGCTGTTTTAACAAATATCAAAATGTTGAGCAAAATCAAAGAATAAATAAACGTTTTAGTCACTTAACCTACTTAGACCAATAATAAGTGAAGCTGGAAATCAGTACAAACCAAATTCTTTGTAGTGGATAAATCTTTTATTTTATACTTTTTCTGTAATTTGTTTATGAATCTGATACTAGGGCAGTTTACTGGACCACTGCACGATTGATTCATTATTACTACAGTTTTAGTTACTCAAAGTGTTCATAAATTAACCTCTGAAATTTCAAATTACTAGCTTTTTAGTTTCGGAGATACTAAATGTTTAAAATGAGACTTTAGCTATGAAAGACTACGATTTACTAAAACTATTAGGATTAGGCAAGCACAATCTTGAATAAAGTAACTTCAAAATTAACCAAGGGATCTAAAAAATGAAATAAAAAATAGGGCATTGACTTAAAATAACAAAATTGATTGCGGTACTGGCGAAATGAGACACTCTGTAAGAGTGAAAATATCTTAGAAATGTGCATCCCGAGAAACGAGGTACAGTTTCCTTTTACACTTTTTCTCTAAAATGGATAATAACGTCGCTATAACTGTCTCCCGTTTTTTTTGTGACACCTGATATGATTTGAGATTAAACGACTTACCTGTAAGGAAGTTCAATGGTAATTATACGACTAGTCCGTTCCATGTAGAACACCCTGTAGTTGCTTCCGAGTGATCGGTGACACTAAGTTTAAAGATAGCAAAAAGTGGACTCTCTTGCCTGTGGGTAACCCATATTCATTCCACGCCGTGTGTGAGCCACAAGAATAAATGTAGATCATGGGCACGGGGTACGAAATTATGAACATAATGGGTGGGTGTGTTCTACATGGAACGGACTAGTCGTATAATTACGATTGAACCGAGAAGGTTGTGGTGTCAATTCCACTAATTTTTAAAACTGTTTTAATCCACCTTGACAATGTTTGCCCACTTGCTGCATGGTGTGGCTTTTTATGAGTTATAAACAGATTTACTGTGTTTCCTCTAATTGATTCAGTCTTTTTTAAATAAAGCATTAAAGTTGAAGCTACGCACAATTCTGGTTTATCAAGAAAATAATTTAATATTAATTTAGGTTGTTGCAAGGATGGAGAGGACGTTTTTAACATCTCGAAAAATAGACTTTCGACCGTATCCCCTGACTAAGTTATTAATTTTTATTTTTTGCAGCGTCTATAATCGGTGCGCGGTTGAAAGGGCCAGTAAGGTAACTAATTTAAAATTAAGCTGTTCTAGCGTTAAAGTCTGTAGCGGATATAGTTTTGATAGATATTGTAAGACTGGATAGAGGTCCCAAATCGCTTTGTATTTAGGAAATGTAGGACGAAGTCGGAAGATGCCCTTTAAAAACCTGTTTACTAATTTGTCATCGTCAGGTGGTGTTGTGAGAATTAAATTTATTGCTGACCTAAATGAATTTAATGTTGTGTAGCTAGCCCCATTTTTGTATTCAGAATTTAGAAAATCTAAAATGTTAGCTACGGATGGCTTATATAAACAAATTTAATTTTTATTACAAAAACCCTAACATTTTTTGTATTCTAAATTATATTGGGTAAGCGTGTTTTTACTCAGTGATGAAACTAGAATTAATGTGGCTTCGTCCGAGGCGTTCCGTCTTGAAAATGCCTCCCCGATAATCTTGCGGCAACCAGGGTAAGACGGGTCCATAATGGATGGCTGGTCCTAAAAGGAGACAATAAAAAGTTCTTTTTTTAGGTTGAAAAATTATTGGATCCGTTATTTGTAATTTTTTGAAAATAGGATACCATGGCTGTGCCTCCCAGTGGGGGACCACTAACACGATTTTTTTGTTATAATTTTATTTAATATTTTTGCAATAAGGGGGAAGGGGGAAAGGCATAAAAATAAAAATCTCCCAACTTATAGTGAACGCGTTAACTAAGATTGAATCATGATCTTTCTTCCATGATATATACCTGGGGCATTTAACGTTTTGTTTTGAAGCAAATAGGTCTATATCTGGATTTCCAAAGTTTAATTTTATTTGTTGAAATGCTAAATCACTTAAACTATACTCCGTTTCTATATGTTTCGATCTGGATTCGGTATCTGCTTCAATGTTTTGTCCTGATTCAATGTAGCTTGCAAAAACCAAAATGTTTCGTGCCTCACACCATTGCCATATCACTCGAGATAAATTTGCTAATTTTTTATATTTAACACCCCCATTCGATTTATGTATGATATGGCGGTGGTGTTATCAATTTTTAACAAAATTGAACAATTCTTTACCGAATTCGCGAAACATTTCAATCCATTGAAAGCAGATAACAACTCAAGATAATTAATATGATTCTTCAATTCCTGTTTGCTCCAAAACCCATGTGTCCTTTCCTCCTTACAGTATATACCCCATGCTATTCGGGATGCGTCCGAATATATTTCAAATTCATATACTTGTGGTCTCAAGGTTTCCCTGACTGTAGGTAGAACCGACAGCACCAGGAAATGTCCTCCCGGGTTTCGCTATTTATCCGAATTGGACCATTATACTCCCCCCCGCTGTTTTTTAACGATAAATATTTATATCTCTCCAATCGTTTTGTGTATAACCAACCATAGCGTACGGCTGGACAAAGAGGTACCAATTGACCTATAATTTTTGCGAATTTTTCTAATCCTGCATTTTCTAATCGTAAGAAAATCCTTTAGAGCCTGAGTAATTCGTTTAATTTTATCTTGGGGAATAGTCATGGTTAAATTGTGACTATTAAAAAGAAAACCCAAAAATTTCCGTTTTTGCTCGGAACTAATTGACTTTTGCGATAATTGATTATAAAACCTAATGATTGTAAAGGGTAAATAGTCATCCTTACATTTTTACTACAAGCTTCTTTAGTATCTCCCAGGAGTAAGAAATCATCGAGATAGTTTATTGAGAGCAAACCCATTGATCTTAGATGCTTTAAAACGGGTTTTAAAATTTTGGTATACAAGTAAGGGGCGTTACATATTCCAAAGGGAACACATAAAAATTCATATATGTTACCCTCAAAAATAAATCTTAAATATTTTTGGTGTTCTTTAGCTACCGGCACAACAAAATATGCATCTTTTAAGTCAATGGATGCCATATGCGACTCTTTAAAGATAATATTTTTTACTGATCTAAAATCCTCCAACTTGAAATGTGGGGGTGATATAAATGTATTAAACTGTTTTAGATTGAGAACAAACCTAAAACTTTTGTCTGGTTTTGAAACCAAAAAATATGATGAAATAAACTGTCCTTTTGTAGGTTTACATTTTTGTATGGCGTTAATTGACAGTAGTTTCGTAATGGCCGTCTTATATTCCGATGTTTCTGCAGGTAATAAGAATCTTGGTTTAGGTATTTTGTGTTGATATGGAGTACTATCAAAAGGAATGTAATATCCACTTATGCAATCTATTATGTAAGGATCTGAAGTAAGTTCCTTCCATTTCTTAACAAAATTCCTAAGCCGTCCTGCGTAAGAATGTTCTACCTTTAATAGTGATGTTTGTTTGCTTGAACCTGCTTCCTGGATTTCCATTGTTGACTTCTGTTCTGCTTCCTGTCGTGACTGACTTTTTGTGTGCGGTTGAACTCCTGAGACGTCTTGAAGCGAGTCCGTGAGAATGGGCGCTCCTTGTTTAAATAGGTCCTTGGAGGTTTATTAGGAAGCCCTGGTTTGAGTGTCGCCTTTAATTCCATACTTGATTTTTAATGTTAGCTGCTGTTTTACATTGTTCCGAAAAAATCTGCGCTGAAGAGAAAACTGTCAACTGGGCAATTCTTTGCTACCTGTTGCATAGAGGTAGTCAACTTCGGGTAGATTTGATGGCGACGATGTTGTGACATGAGAAAATGTGCCTGAGTTATATATTTGGCAGAGTCAACCATTTGTGACAGAATTTTTTCCCCAACACTTTGCATCTTGTCCTCTAACATTTTATTTACTGAGACACCAAGTGCGGCCAACCTTGTTCCCAATTCAGTCTGAATATGAGCCAAAACAGCGTCCTTTGTTAATTCAGTCTGCGATAATAATAACCGAAGTTCGGGATTAATTTTGGGTGCATTCAGAGCCAGACAGTTGTCCGGAATTGCCTATTTCTTTTTTAGTTCATCCTTTGTTTCAGAAGTTAATCCATTTTTTAAATAACTTGACCAGCGGGAAACTAAATCTGTATTGATAGGAATACCTGTGAGGCCACTGGTATTAGGATCGACACCTAACATGTCTAGATATTCGGGCTGATTTGTTTCAGCATGATTGCTCTCAGACTCAGAAACTTTCTCAGAACCCACACTACTCGTTTCATTCTCGCCTAAAAGATAAAAAGGAAAATTTATTTTATTTATCCTCTGAATTGAAACGAATAATAGAAAAAACCAAGTGAAAATATTTTATATGTGCTAAAGAAACGAATAAGTAACCCTATGTTTTAAGCATACCTTCAATAGCGAATAAACTATTGGTATTGTCTGCTAAAGAAAAGAAGACATGATTAAATGTCTCTTATGTACTTTTATCAACAACGAATAGACATGATTAAATGTCTCTTATGCATTTTCATCAACAACGAATAAATCTTTCACTCTGCACTGGAATGTCAAAGGATGGCGAGTAAGTCACCCTGTTAATTTGTTCTCATCAATGCAGGTTTTTATTAAAAATTATTCACGTTGGAATTTTCTGTCGGGACGAATAAGTATTTGCCTATTTTAACAACGCAGATTTCTTTCTCCAAACACCCACATTCCAGCCAACATAACACCTTGTTTAATTTAACGTTCTTATTTAGAAAACGCTGTGCTGCGATAAGGAAACTATTTTTAAATTTGCCGAGTTGACTGTTTTTGTCCAAGTCATACCGATATCTAAATATTCTAAATTCGTATTAAATAGTAATTAAAATATTTACTTACTTGATGAACAGGAAGATACATCTTCTAGTAACTTTTCTAATTTAGCCATTTTTCTTCGAATTTTTAACAGACGAACACTTGCTTTTCGTTTTGGCATCTTGATTTCACAGCACTTGTACACTTGCGTCACTGTGAACACTAAGAAGCGGAATGAATATGGGTTACCCACAGGCAAGAGAGTCCACTTTTTGCTATCTTTAACCTTAGTGTCACCGATCACTCGGAAGCAACTACAGGGTGTTCTACATGGAACGGACTAGGAAGTATAATAATTTCTATAAAATAGTTCCTTTCTTGAATTGAACATTTAAAATAACAAAGGTAAATATATTTTTAATACATGCGTTGAAGTCAAATTTAGGGGTTTCGTATATACAGAGTTTATACAACAGCGTCAATGCGCCTTTAAAGCTAGCGAGTAGGAACTAAACGTGTATGTCTTGCGATATTTTCCGCCATAATGAAGCCCGACAAAATTTTACCAGAATTGTTGCCTAGTATTATTAGGACCAAACCATGCGATATACACGTTATTTTTTTTCTAAACCCGCTTCGGGCTTCGTAAAGTCACGCTGGGTTTTACATATCATCCGCTGAATTTATCATTTTGGGCTTCCTAACTCCCTGCTTGTTATATCTCATTGAAAAGCCATTGAATGGTGCTTTCGAATGATACCAAAAAAAGTTTAGTTTAACCTAGTAGTTTTCAATTAATTCATGAATAAGTGATTTAAACTTATTTTTTTTAAAATTTAATCTACTGTATAACAACTGTTCAAAATGATTTCCATTATTTTCTAAACAATAATACAGTCTATTCTGAAGCTCCTGTTGAACGTTTTCAAATACCTCTCTGGAAATAGACTGACATTGTTAAATAATTATTTGTCGTAGTTAATTGATTGAGGTTCGGTTTTATAAACAACTGACTTTAGGTAACTCCATAGAAAGAAGTCCAGAGGAGTTAGGTCTGGTGATCTTGGAGGCCATTCTATTGATCCTCTTCTACCAACTTGGAGTACGTAATGAGGAGGTGCTCCGTTCTGTTGAAAATGCAGCAAATTCTTAGTTAATGCATTCCCGTGAGCGGCTTTCTGATTTTCCAGCTCATGTACTATTATTGGTCCGATGGTTCCTTCCAGCATCTTAGCATAAATATTGTCATTTAAATTGCCATCAATGAATAATGGACCGATGATGGCATTCCTAATATACCTGACCACACATTTATTTTCTCAGGATACTGCGTACGCTCTTCTCTGAATACATGAGGATTTTCATCACTCCAATAATGGTAGTTATGTTCATTAACTCACTCACTCAAATAGAAGGTATATTCATCAGTCATCACTAAAACAAATATTTTTCACAAGTTGAGGCGTAGTGATAATTCTATTTGTCATTAATTCACAAAACTCAATTCGCCGATCAGGGTCATCATCACTAAGCTCTTGATGAATCTGCATTTTATACGGGTGAAATTTGTGACGTTTCAATTCTTTTCGAACCGACTAGCGTGATATCCCTGCTTGACGAGTAGACATTGATGGACCCATGGCAAACTCTCTAAGGACCTTAATTTGGGTTTTTTCATCGAGTAATATTGGTTGGGTTTTTTTGGTGACAGATTCAGATCCTTCAAATTTGAAAATTAGTTGCTGGATATAAGGGTGGCTTACATTTTTATCAGGATATCTCTGGTGATTGATCTAGCGGTTCTGAAGGCACAACGATTCTCAAAACCATAAATGAATATTATTTCAACACGTTCAACCGTGGTATAAAACCATTATTAGGATTGAATAGGCAAATCTGTCACAACAATAATAATAGTTCGGGAAGAAATTATAACTTTTTACCAAAACACTGACGTAGTTTTCCACGAAACACCAAAACACTAATTACTGCACTCGACGCGCGTTTCGCCAACCAAGTTGGCATCATCTGGGTATGATTAAAACTAAACTTATGCTAACAATCTACCCTATTTATACCTAAACTATTGTCACGATTCACCGAACCGTCACAGTTCGGTGGACAGTAACTCACTAACCAATAAAGCGGGCTATTTGGAATAGGCCCTCTGTCAGTATTCATACTGTTTTTACACTTTATGATTTCCAAGCTTTCAAATGCGTCTAGCTGTCTAGTATTTATTAGATTCCTAATTAATCTTAAATTGTTAATATCTATTTTATGGTTGTTCTCAAACGCATGTTGGGCTACACTAGACTTATCTGTTCTACCATATTTAAGATGGGCCATATGCTCTTTGAATATAGTTTGAATTGATCGTCTAGTCTGTCCAACATATTTTTGATTCGAAAATCGAATGGAATCGATACAAATTTCGGATTTTCTCTTTCATTTTGAAATGTCGAGGAATATCGAGGCGACTCTTTAATCTACGTCAGTGTTATCTTCATATCAAAGGTTCCAACCCATTCCAGGATAACTTTTTACAAAAAAGTTCGCAATAAATTGCAAATCAGCATTTAGCTTAGTTACACCGTGCTGAGGACGACCAATTAGTTAGAAACACGTGTCCACCGTTTGCATCCTTCTGCCATTTGCAATTTTTTGCAATTTTCCATCTTGCATTCTTTATGCCGGAATACCCGTTAAAACAAGTTATTTTGTACTGTAATGTATATAATCCCGCGATACAGCTTCTTTCTCTGTACTTATATATTCTCCTGGGTCGGAAATACCACGCAGTTGCCCGTGTGTGCGATGCTTGGTCGATGCTCTAATATAGAGCCATCCAAGTGGAAGCCAAAAAGGTGTGACTGGCTTCCTGTCAGTGGTTTTCCTTTTGTGTCTTCTTTTTTATGTTATATTTACTTGTAGATTGGTAAGTTCATTTGTCTGTTTCTTTTTGGATTGTAATAATTAATTGTGGTAAAACATGATAGATTCTGATGGAACCTGATATTAAAGGAGAAACCGGTAATCTCATTTACGTGTTTTTATTACCCACAAAAATTCAAATATCAACAGTGGGCACAAAAAACAGTAAAATTCCTTATAAATGTTTATTTATGGATATAGATTAATGTTACAAACCAAGTACATAAACTGGATATAAATATCCACAATAATATTTAAATTTATTGGATATCTTTATATGGCCCAAAATTGAATACCAATTAACTATTTATCATCTAATTTCCATAAATCCATGTTCATATGTCAAAAACCAGATATCCATAAGGCAATTCATAATTTGATATTCAGTTATTACAGTTATTCCGATGATTAGGATGCGCATTTAAATTTCCGATAAATAATAATTTGAGTTATTAATTTGCAGATCACGTATACAACATGATGAAAAAGTGTAACCTAATTTGTTTAACAAACTCAACAGTTCTAATATTTTCTACCATTCAAGATGCAGTACAATATTCCTCTGATCTCTTTAAGCTTAGTTTAAATTCAAGTGTTTCATGTAGTAGATTATAGATTATAAACTGATTGTATATTATAGATTACATATTATATATTACAGATTATAGATTATACATTATGGATTTTCAATTATAGATGATAGATTATAGATTGTAGATTATAGATGATAGATTTTAGAATATAAATACCTGTAAATAATGCAAAAAAAATTAAATAAAACAATGGTACACACAGACTGTTCACTTTCTATCAGTGCCCTCGAGGATATGTCGATTAATATCAATCGTATAAAAAATGTAAAAATTGCGCTAATTTTTATAAGTTACAAAGTGGTTTAAAAACATTTGAAATCCACGGCCTACTTTAAGAGATGACGGAAAAGATTGAAAATGCAGAATAATTCTAAGCCATAATTTCCGTATTTGAAAAAATAGTAGGAGGTAACTTAGAGTTTTGTGAGTCCCACCACCACTTTTTTTTAACACAAATATTTTAAAAAAGCGTAAACGAGGCCAATCACTGCTGTAATTTGATATATTTTTAAATGGGTCAGTCATCATATGTGCAAGCATAGACAATAGGCAATCTTCCTTGCAGAATAAAAGTGAGCCGTGTCTCAGACAGTAGTGTAGAACTTTAATTAAGTCTGCCGTAGTATATAAACTGTTTCCACCTCTTTCCACAAATAGTCGAGGAAATAAAGCACTAAAAACGGCTCAACCTCCGAAATTTCCGCAGCAAGACGGATTTTAATGCGGTTTTTTGCATTCGATTCGTGAGAGCATCAGGAAATTTTGTGAACTAATCTGATGAATAGCAATTGAAAAATTGCATATTTGCATTGTAAAAATGCATTGTTCAAAGTGCATTTAGAATAATTAATTTGCAACTCGGTAAAAATTGATTGAAATGAGTCCAAATTTGTTACTCGGTGGTTTTCGGGGTCGCTGAACACGAATATCAGGGCAGCAACGACCTCCGAGGTACCTGGAGCCCAGGGTGGACACTATCTACCTCAACTCCTGGAATTATCTTGAGTATAGCATCATTTTTAAACGAATTTGCATATGTTACTCTAAATTATTTATTTAAATATTATAATACTACCAACTTTGTCTACTGGAGCCTGAAAATTTCAATGTGTAATTAAACAATAAATGTTTTTCATTGTATAAGTTTGTGGTATTTTTTTAAACAATAAAACATTACAAATACAATTGGAGTTTTCAGAAATTATTTTTGAAAAATATTGTTTGAATATACATCTTCATTATAATATATAAATAAATAATTTTGAGTAATATATGCACATTCGTATAAAAATGATGCTATACTCAAGGTAATTCCAGGAGATGAGGTCCACCCTGGGCTCCAGGTACCTCGGAGAACGTTGCCGCCGTGATATTCGTGTCCAGCGACCCCGAAAACCCCGAGTAATGAGTTTCAACTAAATATATTACAAATTCACATGAAATTCCAGGAGATGAGGTAGATAGTATCCACCCTGGGCTCCAGGTACCTCGGAGGCCGTTGCCGCCATGATATTCGTGTTCAGCGACCCCGAAAACCCCCGAGTAACAAATTTGGACTCATTTCAATCAATTTTTACCGAGTTGCAAATTAATTATTCTAAATGCACTTTGAACAATGCATTTTTACAATGCAAATATGCAATTTTTCATTTGCTATTCATCAGATTAGTTCACAAAATTTCCTGATGCTCTCACGAATCGAATGCAAAAAAACCGCATTAAAATCCGTCTTGCTGCGGAAATTTCGGAGGTTCAGTGCTTTATTTCCTCGATTAAAAGTGCAACTTATAGACACTCTAATAATATTAATTATACTATTAGATGCCATAAGTTACAAGGTTATTAGCACCCTTCTTAGGACCTTTAGATGCTCTATCATAGGCATAAGCGCCCTCGCACAGTTAATTTATTATACCCACTTATAGGGGTTCTGGTGGCATCGGCGCCACCCCGTCTCTATTTTCTGTACTCTGAGGGAATTAGCACCCTCTCGAATACCTCCAAGTATATCTCCTGGTACCACGAGGGTATTAGCGCCCTCGTCCTCCTTCCAATAACCTTTACAAGTAAGTACGAAGAGAAGAAAGAAACTATGGACTTACCTCGGCCTACACAGGCAGCCGGCGGTGGAAGCATGGCCATCACCGTCACAGCTGCTCCAACAACTGCTACTCTCCTTCACAACGACCTTAATCTCCCTAGTCCGACTTCCTCGGACGACCTACCCCCTTCCTATGGGTTTGCCGCTGAAGACACTCCCACACACGCCATCCTGGGCAACCACACTGCGCCCCACGAGCACCTCGACTTCGATACGCCCAATGTGATCGAGTATAGCAGCACGCTGCAATGTCTCACTACTACGGAGCCGGGATGCCGCGATCCCTGTGATCGCGGCAGCTCCGCCGGGGACGCACTGCGCTGACCGTTCCCGGAGCTCCTAAAGCGACGTAGGCAAAAATCTGCGTTTGGTACAATATGTAGCCAGGCTAGCTAATAGTGTCGGCTCTCAAAAGTATATCGGAACTTTCAAGTGGGGCAGGTTTAGTTTTACTAAGCGAAGCTTTTGAAAACATGACATCATGTTATAACGTCGCAGTAAATCACGATACGACTATTATAAATTATAAATTTATTTTCAAGACACTCCACCACTTGCATTCATACAGTTCAGATGTCACTCCGTGAAACGACAAAAATTAAAACTGGATGTGAACCCCATTATCGAACACCAACTGATCTTATATCCTAAAGGCAGTCCCTCGTTGGCTATTTCGCAGATATAGATCTCACACGGGCCCTAGAAGTCATCAAAAAAGCACTAAGAAATTTCTCCATGTACAAAGGCTGACTTATTTTTTTGGTAGCTACAAGAAACGACGACGGAGCCGACTACATATAAAGCATTTACCACAGAGATCCAGAAGTACTTCTTCGGCAGCTTTCACCATCCGTGGATTTTAGCTTGAGGAGTGTTCCGTCATCTGATTTTATTATAAAAATTTAAACTGTTTTTTATGTATTAAACTTAAAAAACACCGAACAGGCTCCTACAGACGTAGGCTGTCTAAAAAATAAAACGTATATGCTATATCATCGTCTGACACCTCCTAGGGCAAGGCGACTTATATACTTACATACAATTTTCAAAATAATTTTTTTCGCGAAGTTAGGTTTGTTAAGATAGAATCTCGAACCTCAGTCTTATATTAGAAAATTTAACATTTCAAATTCAAAGCTTCACTTGACACAAAATTCAGTTTTTCAACAAAATTTAGCAAGTGCTAAGTTCTCCAGGTGATTACTAGGCTGCCAGTTAAATTTCAGGGTTTATTAAAATTTTTGAAATTTTAAAGATCGATAGCTAAAATTTTTGTAAAATAAATTTTAACCAAATCTCATTAGTCACCAGGATATCAAAAATTAATTTTTAAATTGTTAATAATTTTCGACTTCGTCGTTTGAAAATAAATTTTTAACTTTATTTTTATTTTAACTTGATTGCATTCAGCATAAAAATATACATTGCTCAAACATATTTTTTTTCGAATCCGACAGAAAAATTTCAATAACAATTTTTTTCTGTTTTATAAATTGTCCATTAAGAGAAGTTGTGAAGTTTTGCGCGAACTTTTAGGCAGGCTAGTAATATCCGAGTTATAGGTCAACTTGCCGTCCAGTCTGCTGAATTAAAACAATTTTTTAAGACATTTTTGAAATTATTTTCTGATTGTGAATTTTACATTCATCTAAAGGACTCCTTGTCCAATTTTACACTTTCACAAATCGCCTGCTCTCGCTAGTAAATTACAATTTTGCAAGGAACGTTCAAATTATTTTTTGGCCTTCAGCGACTTTGAAGAAACAAAATTCATCGTTCTAAAAGCATTTACAGGGAAGTAAAAGACGTTTTTGTTCAATTTTATTTTCACCTAAAGAACTGACTGAGAAAATATTTTCTGTGCTACCGAAAGTCATTTTCAGGCTAGAAAAAAGTCAAATTGCCAGGAACCCATTGTGCAAATTTTTTTTAAACCCTAATAAATAAGCAATAGTCGCTTGGTTCACATCTTTTAGCTACAAAATCTATGGTAGCAAGTCCCTCAAGCCAGGACTGCCGACGTGGAGTTGCTAGTGACCTACTCAGCTCTACCCAGCATAGCCTAAAGGTAAATAAAAAATTCTAAGATGTCAAGAACAGGCTACCTTGCCTCTCTACACAATCAAAATCGATTTTAAGAAAATTCCATCCCTACAATCAAGCACAAGGAACTTTCTTAATAAAAATAAATAACCCAGCTAGGGAGAAATCGATAAACCAATACTCCAAGAAATCAAGCCACATTATCTGCTCCACAAAAGAGAAATTGACCCTTGCTGTATTTGTGACATACCAATCGTGTTCATTCTTTATGCACACTTGCCAAATGAGCGTACTGGAGAAGCTGATATAGAATATAATAGAATAGAATAATGTTTATATTTAATATATACATACAATACATAAATGGAATTATAATTGCATTATACAAATAAACATGGTACACCACAAAATATCAAAGATGTTTGAGCGTGGGATAGTACATTTGATAATATTCATATGCACACCTATACACATGTATACACGTATATATTTACATATATACACGCATACACATATATACAAGCATATACACACACACCTATATACTAGTATATAAACATACAATACAATAATCTTAAAAATAAAATAATAGCGATAATTTTAGATAATATATGTACATATATATGTGATAAAGCACATTTCATACACATGTACATATGAACACACACATGCATGAAAATACATTAATACATACTTACTTTGAAATGTCCTCAGATACATATTATATACACACACATATATATGATATATAGTTAAAACAAAATAAACAATTGTAAACAACTATGAACTAAACAACTGTTAAATTAATTAAATAAATGAAATTTAAAAAAATAAAAAATAATAATTTCGCACAACAATTTATTGGGCCACCAGGTACAACGGATCAGTAGTAAAGATCGTACTAAGTAATTCAGCCGCTAAACCATGAATGCCTCGGGCAAGGGACTCTCGCTTCAGCTTCCCTCAAGCTGTCCACTCCCATTCGGTAGGTCCGACCCCCGCATCCCGCGCACAGAGACCTTCACCAGAAGTGATGGTAACATTCGGCCTTTCCTGACCAAAGAGTGTCCTCACTCGTCAAGTCCAAAAAGAACTGAAACTCGAATTGTTTGCTTTAGAACTTCGAGATGTCTTTACCAAATTGCAACATACAAAAATTAAAGAAAAATGAAAGAGTACATGTAATCTATGTTCTGCATTTTCATTGTCCAAAGCGGTGACCCACAGGCTAACCTATCCTGTAATTTAATAATGAACTTGGCCAAGTTTATTAATAATTATAATTAAATATAATAAAATAACCTTAAAATAATAACCAATCTTGAACTAACTTAGGTGCAACTTAATCTAATGGTTAACTTAGCCTAATGGTCAACTTAGCCTAATGGTTGACTTAGTCTAATGGTCGACTTAGTACCCTGCTAGCCCTGTACCACCAGTGACCCCAGGAAATACGTTCAGTCCGGTACCGCTACCTACTCTGGAAGTAAGAAAACCTTTCAGTAGCCTCTTCTCTTGAGCCTCCTCCTCTTGAAACTTTCTCTTGAGCCTCTCCTCTTAAAACTTTTTACAGCTGTAAAATCTTACCACGTTACCTACGCTAATTGTTCTCTCACTTCAGTAGTAGCTGGGACAACGTACCCCTGCCTTACCCTATCCATGACCTCACTTGCAGGTGTGACCTTGACCTAGATCCAGAACAGCATCTAAATAAATTCAACTAGTTAGTGATCAATTGTTATGATTATTTTCTGATCGTGAAATACAGGCGTCCCTGAATTCCAAGATCTCCTACTCCTATTTATTATTTTTAAATTCGCTTAACTAATAAAATGGATTATTGAGGAGATGTCTATCAATTCGGCGTGTGATCGAAAGATAGAACTACAAGTTACAGTTCCGAAGAACACAAACTACAAGTTCAGACTACAAGCTACAGTCCAGTACGGTCACAAGCATTCCGACGCACACGCTACAGACCAGCACCGACACAAGCTACAAGTCCTGACTACAAGCTACAGTCTAATACGACACAAGCTACAAGTCCCGACTACAAGCTACAGTCTAATATGACACAAGCTACAAGTCGTAATTTAGATTGCTTCATTGATAGAACCTCCCTTAGTATACGTTACCCTTTTTATTCGTCATGCATAAAATGTATCCAGGATTTCATGTTCTCAACCCCTGCCCCTGACGCCTCGCACGAGATCGTACCATACCAGGTATATCCTGGACCTCATAACGGTCGTTGCCTATGACCCGTGACACCCTGATAGGTTCTCTCCATTTCGGAGCTAGTTTTTTACTTCTTCCAGTGCTAGGAATGGAAGTGATCCTGAGCAACACCAAATCTCCAATTTGATAAGTTCGAGGGTTACAGCGCTTTGCGTCAAAATATTCTTTTTGCTTCTGTTGGCTCTTTGTCATATTATCATAAGCCGTTTGGCGTATGGTAGTAACGTCAATAAATCCCTGGGTTCTGCGTGGTTCTAGAGAATTTATTCGCACACGATATTCCATTAGCACTTCACTTGGAGATGCACCCAGAGCTTGATTGAATGTACCATTCAACCCCAGTTGGACGTTTGCAATATTATCGTCCCACTCGTCATCTTCCACATCTGCTCCCATGGTGTCCAAACTGTCTAATATGGTACGATTGTATCTTTCGACTTGACCATTCCCGCGTGGCAACCCAACAGCATTCAGGTAATAAATCGCGCCAACCTCTTTACAAAATGCTTCGAATCGTTTAGAGGTAAAAGCCCACCCCCTCTATCGCTTATTATTATTCTGGGAACGCCAAAAACCTTAATCAAGTTCTTAAAACAGCTAAGAACACGTGACGACTTTGTATCTTTTACCGGGTATATTAGAATGAATTTTGTGAACGCATCTATAATTACCAAAATTTGAGTATTTCCATTTTTAGTTTTGATGAATGGACCGAGATGATCGGTATGGACCGTATGGAAAGGCTCCGGAACTTTTTGAAATGGAATAAGTAACCTGGTTTACGTCCGGATACATTTTTGAAATATAGACAGTTGAGGCAATTCTTCACATATTTTTTTAATGAATCGACGCATATGCTTGAACCAGTACTTGGCCGATACCAATTCATAGGTCTAGTCAACAGAAAAATGCCCAACATCATCATGGTTAAGTCGCATTATTTGGAATCGGGAGGATTTAGGTACGAGCCAACGCAACCCGAAGTTCGTATTTTTATAAACCTTCCCGATTTGTGCTAAAGTGCCGGCTATACAACCAGAATATAGATTCAATAATTTTAACAGAGTATTTACAGCTTCTGAATTTTCCAAACCTACATTGACAACTGAGCTTTCGATTGAGTTTACTCTCAGGTTGACCACGTTGTCAGAAAATGTCAACTTATTACCAATTCTGCTATACCGTATATCACTTAATTCAGTACAATTTTGACCCACTAACAATTCTACGCCCATGTGTTCCATGACACAATCATCGATAACGCAATAGTCAACATCTCTCGTAACGATATCAACCACGGTTTCAATTATACAGCAATGTTTAGGTTTAATTTTAGAGCCTGAAAGAGTTGTTAAAATAAAATCGTTTTTAACGTGCGTTAGTTTTATATTTAATTTGTCAGCAGTTCCTTTGGTAATAAGCGAACATTCACTCCCGAGATCAACGTAGCACTTAATAATTTGTTTATTTAGTAAAACAGTTTTAAAAATTTTATCATTTGTTTTGGGGCCAAGATAGTTTACATTAAAATATTCAAGAGTTCCTTGTAGTCATGCAGTCGGATAGGGACAATGGCGTTTAAATAAAATGACCTGCTTGTTTACAATTATAGCACGTTTGGTGTGCCTTAGTTTTAGAACTGTTATTACTGGGTGGCACAGCAAAATATTTAGGACCGGATGTATTTTTTGCCAGAATTGACTGAATTGATTGAATTTACTTTTGATTGAGCATTTCTTTGATCACCTAGCGTCTTGAAATGACTAGCTAAAATCGTAAGGCTTATTATTCCTGCAGCTATAACCGAAAATTTAATTTGTTCATCTGAAATAGAGCTCATTAATAATTTTACCTTATTTTCATCTACAATCGGAATTTTTAATTTATTTATAAGAGACAGTTTTTCAAATAAATATTCATAGAAGCCCTGATTCACTTTAGGCGTGCACTCAAGCATTGTTTTTAGTAAATGATGTAAATTTCGCTTAGATTTAAAATTTTCAAGGAGCAATTGTTTCCATTCAGCCTAATTAAAAATATGTGTGAGCAACCTTCGGTACCAAGTTTCGGCAGGACCTCTTAATTTAGTTAGAGCCAAATAACACACAGTTTTGTCATCCCATTTGTTAATGTATTTATATTCGTCTATCATTTATAACCACTCGCTTACGTTTTGGTACAGAGGGTTAAAATCTGAAACGGTACTATTTGTAACAGAAGTAACACTTACCAACTGATTGTTACTTCGTACCTCTAAGTCCTGGGCTATTCTACCCATACCTTTTATTATGGCCTGACTTAACTCGGTAACATCGCTTTTAGAATGGCTTACTCTTTTTCGTCGCTTATCAGACGCTTCCTTCTGATGATCTCTACTACCAGAAGTCTTCCTCTGATGATCTCTTCGTCTGTGACGAGCCTCCCTTTGATAACTTCGGTATTTAGCAGACGTCTCCCTTCGATAACTCCGGCGTTCAGCAGAAGCCTCCCTTCTAGTAGTTCTCCAAACCGGACTTCGACTTCGTGTTCGCTGCATCTCAATCCTTGATCAGCATTGCAACCCACCTTCATTTTCTCGTGGCATTTTTTTTTGAAAGTTCACTTCATTCACTTATTCACTAAATCACTAAATAACTGGGTTCTTTATCCCACTTCTGATGTAAACAACTATGAACTAAACAACTGTTAAATTAATTAAATAAATGAAATTTAAAAAAATAAAAAATAATAATTTCGCACAACAATTTATTGGGCCACCAGGTACAACGGATCAGTAGTAAAGATCGTATTAAGTAATTCAGCCGCTAAACCATGAATGCCTCGGGCAAGGGACTCTCGCTTCAGCTTCCCTCAAGCTGTCCACTCCCATTCGGTAGGTCCGACCCCCGCATCCCGCGCACAGAGACCTTCATCAGAAGTGATGGTAACACAATATATATTTATTTGCAAAATAACACAAAATTTCATTGGTTACAGTAACACTTGATTGTGTATCATACTATAATGTAAAATTAGTGATAATAATAGTAATCGGCTTTATTAGGTATAAATGTATATATATATATATATATATATATATATATATATATATATATATATATATATATATATATATATATATATATATATATATATATATATATATATATATATATATATATATATATATATATATATATAACAAAGAATAGAAGGTTATTGCGGGATGAGATGTAATAGGAAGAAAAGGATAATGGGTATTGCCCGCAAAAAAAGGATGAATCTGTTCTGTTTCTGAGTCACTACTCGTAATCATGACGGCTACAAGTTGTAAGGATAGGTACAACTTAGGTTCAACAACACAAAAGGAAACCACTGACAGGAAGCCAGTCGCACATTTGTGGCTGCAATTGAAAGACCCCGTGTTTACAGGGCAACAGACAATATTGCCACGGAGGCAACTATAGCTACCTGCGTGGTATTCCCTACCCATATATATATATATATATATATATATATATATATATATATATATATATATATATATATATATATATATATATATATATATATATATATATATATATATATATATATATATATATATATATATATATATATATACAGGGTGGGGCAATAATGCGTCGGACCTAGATATCTCAAGTTCTACGATAGCTAGAAATTTTTTTAAATAATTGCAAGTAAACTAGATAAAAAAGTCTATAACTAGAAATTGTTTTCGAACATACAGGGCGAGCCAAGACGAAATTACAGGACCAAGTGCCTTTTTTTTTTTAATGGAACACTATGTATATCAGTACATTTTTTTGAAGCCTCTTCCTAGGCTCTATTCATTCTTATATTATTATTGGCTATCTCCCAACCACTTTGATGTAATGAATTTTTTTGTTGAAATAATGCCATCTGCAGATGGATATTAAAAAAATCACCACAGTCACAATTATGGGTTTTAAGAAAAACTTATGTGAATACCAGTTACGAGACATCTAATTAATATTTTTGAATCATTTTCATTTGCTAAAAATGTACAGGGTGGTCAAAAATTAGTATTCAATTAAGAACTTTTTTAAATTGAATTTTCTCAATTTTTTCAAATGGAACACCCTGTATATTTTTCAACGATGTGATGTAAAAATGAAAAACGAACATTTTTTGTAAGTACTTCCCTATGGCTAATTGCAACCATTTTCGTTTTATAAATAAATAAGTGTTTATTTTTCAATTAAGAACTTATTAATTCGAATTTTCTGAATTTTTTCAAATGAACACCCTGTATATTTTCGACGATGTGATGTAGAAATGAAAAACGAACATTTTTTGTAAGTACTTCCCTATGGCTAATTGCAACCACTTTCGTGTCAAATTCAAGAATAAACTTAAAAAAAGAGGTTCCCTCAAATAATTTATTAGAAAAATGTATAATAGGTGTTCGACGTGTTGCCCATTTTGATTGACACACGTCTTTATGCAATTTTGAAATGAGGCCATTTAGTGGGACCATTTCCATTGAAATGAGTAAATAGTATTTAACCAGTCCTTTACTGTAATGTTTTTTTGTACATTTTTTTGCTATTTTCGTTATTCGACAAGCAATAAAACCTCAGTTTGGTATAAATTGTCGTGTACAAAGGAGCATTTATCACAGTTATCGGTCGTTAGTTACAATTTGTATTGAATTTAAAATATTTGGAATTTTACAATATGAACTTTAATAAAGCAGAACTTGTAGACATGACTTTTGTTTTGGGCGAGTCAGACAGAAATTGTTTACTTGCCAATTGAATTTATCACCAACGTTATCCTGAAAGAAGGCTTCCTGATGTTAGCAGCTTCCAAAACCTTCTCGATAGATTTCTGGAAACTGGAAATGTCGAATATAAAAAAAGTGAAAGAATAAAACGTGTTGCGAACGAAGAAAATGAGTTTTCTGTGGTGCTGGCAACGGTTGAGAATCCCCATGTTAGTCAAAGAGAAGTGACCTCATTAGTAGGAATAAGCAAACGGTCCGTGGGTCGAATCTTAAAAACAAATAAGTTGCATGCATATCATATTCAAATGCACCAGGAATTATCTGATGACGATTTTCAAAAGCGCCTACAATTTTGTAATTGGGCCAGAGGTAAAATGCAAGTTGATGTCAACTTCTTCAATAATGTTTTATTCACTGATGAGGCAACTTTTCATAAAAATGGATTTGTTAATAGTTACAATTTCCATTATTATGCTTCGGTACATCCTCACTTTTTTATGCAAGTTGATAACCAACACAGATGGTCTGTAAACGTTTGGGGAGGAATTATTGGAGAACATGTAATAGAGCTACATTTCTTTGATGGTACATTGACTGGAGCTATTTATCTTCATTTTTTGGAAAACTATCTGCCACAATTATTGGTAAATCTCCCTGGAAGAATTCGAAATAGGATGTGGTTTCAGCAAGATGGTGCTCCACCACATTATTTAAATGCAGTTAGAGACCACTTAAATAATACCTACCCTCATCAATGGATTGGAAGAAATGGACCCACTAAATGGCCCGCTAGATCCCCAGATCTTACAAAAATGGATTTCTTTTTATGGGGATACATGAATGAAATTGTTAATAGAGACACACTAACAACAGTACAAAATATGAAGGAAAGAATAATAACTGCCTTTAGATCTATCACACCGGCAGATTTAGGAACAGTGGGAACCTCATTTCAAAAGCGCATAGAGATGTGTTTCAATCAAAATGGCCAACATGTGGAACATTTATTATAATTTTTTCTACTGAGTTATTTGAAGAAACCTCTTTTTTTAAGTTTATTTTTTGAATGTTGTAATTATTGCTCAATAAATCGAAAATGGTTGCAATTAGCCATAGAGAAGTACTTACAAAAAATGTTCGTTTTCCATTTTTACATCACATCGTTGAAAAATATACAGGGTGTTCCATTTGAAAAAATTGAGAAAATTCAATTTAAAAAGTTATTAATTGAATACAAATTTTTGGCCACCCTGTACATTTTTAGGATATGAAAATGATTCAAAAACATTAATTAGATGTCTCGTAACTGGTATTCACATAAGTTTTTCTTAAAGCGCATAATTGTGACTGTGGTGATTTTTTTAATATCCATCTGCAAATGGCATTATTTCAACAAAAAAATTCATTACATCAAAGTGGTTGGGAGATGGCCAATAATAATATAGGAATGAATAGAGCCTAGAAAGAGGCTTCAAAAAATGTAGATATACGTAGCATTCTATTTAAAAAAAAGGCACTTGGTCCTGTAATTTCGTCTTGGCTCGCCCTGTATGTTCGCAAATAATTTCCAGTTATAGACTTTTTTATCTAGTTTACTTGCAATTTTTTTAAAAAATTTCTAGCTATCATGAAACTCGAGATATCAAGGTCCGACGCACTATTGCCCCACCCTGTATATGTTATATATATATATATATATATATATATATATATATATATATATATATATATATATATATATATATATATATATATATATATATATATATATATATATATATATACTACTGTTGGTCTTTGAAAAGAGACACGAAAGAACAACACAAACGACAGTCAGTAAGAAGATCGTTTGAAAATAAAGGTAAAAGGTACCATAAAAAAAATTAAAAAAAGAAGAATTAAAAGCTACTAACGTAAGAGTACTTCTCACCCCCTTCAGGGATGCGTTTTATACCCAAATGGTGTTAAGATTGGTGACAAATGACTGCTAATATCCTAGCCATAAGGATCTCTGCAAATAAGAACATCCATTAAATGAAATCGTTATCAAATTTTATGTTTTTTCCTTTCTTTTTTCTGTAATTGAAGTTAAAGGTTGTTTTTCATAACGATATAGGGGTAGTTTTGGGGTATTACGTGAATTCTACGTCAGTTTATTGCAAACCTAACGAAACTTAAACATTTTTAGATGTTTTTCAGTCATTGTCGTTATCAATTGGTTTGATGGCAGATGAGGGTGGTTCTCACCCTCTATGGGGGTGCGCTTCATACCGATAGGGTGAACGCTGCAATTCACCTTTATTTTTATCGTAACATATTCAATTTTTCCCGAAAATATTAAACAAAACGATTCAGGGAGTGTTTTTTTGTCTCTAAAATTTTTTTGGGGGGTGTACGACTATTTTTGACTCCGGATTCGGAATCGGCGATCAAAAATACATAAGGATATTCTCGTCTCGTTGCTAGGTCAGAAATTTTTTTTTTGTGGGGCTGTGTAATATGTGTTGTTTACTAGTTTTTTAAATTTATGTTTAGAATGAATCTGTTTTATAGTAGGTGGAAGTGAATTAAATGCTCTTGGGGATAAAAAATAGCTGCTACGCTGCCCTGCAGTTTTTAACATTTTAGGAACAGGCAAGTTATCACAATTTCTTAATTTGTAATTGGAGTTCTTTATATCTAATTTTTTTACTGGGTGGGCTTTTAGCAGGAGATGCAAGAAAAATAATTGCCGAATATCTATAACCTGAGATTCTTTGTACAACTCGTCACTAGGGTACGTTAGTTCTTTTTTATAAATGATTTTTAGTATTTTTTTTTGGATAACTTCCAAGTCTGTTATGTAACAGTTTAATGTCCCTCCCCAGGCTATTATGCCATATAGAATCTGAGATTCTACTAGTGCGTGGTATAACATTTTTAGCTGTTTAATATTTAGTATATAATATCTAAAATATTTAAAATTATAAATCGTAGATCTCAGTTTTTTTATCAGTTCTTTTATGTGCACATCCCATCGCAGGTATTGATCAATTAGAATTCCTAGATATTTGACCGTGGGAGCAGACTTTATTGTTAGAAAATTATCTATATCAATCTGAGAATAAGATGGTTGTCCTGATTTATACGATGAAAGGCTAGATAAACTGTTTTTTTCAATATTTAGTGTTAATAAATGATGGTCAAACCACGATTTTACTTTTTTGAAATCATTTTCAGCTTGTTTTCTTACGTTGTCCCAATTTTCGCCTTCATAAAATATATTAGTGTCGTCTGCAAATCCTATTATTTTACCTTTGGTATTTATCTGAAATAAATTATTTATATACAACACAAAGAGCAGTGGCCCTATCACAGTCCTTTGGGGAACCCCAAAAGTGACAGTTCTTGGTTCACTTACTGCATTATCAATTTTTACATATTGATGGCGGTCTTGCAAGTAGTTCTCAATTAATTTTAAAGGCAAATCTCTAACTCCAATATTTTCTAATATTTTTAATAATTTTTCATGGCAGACCGTATCGAATGCCTTCGCTAAGTCTAGAAATATACATAGCGAAGGCTTTCCCTTATCTGTAGCTTTATATATGCAATCTGTTAGTGTCTATTGCGTCATTTGTTGATTTTTCAGTCTGAAAACCATACTGTTGATTAGATACAAAATTATGCTTTTTTTATAAAACCATCTAATTTTTTTTAGGAGCATTTCAAAAATCTTTGCAAAGTTCGTTATCAAGGATATATATTTGATATACCTACTTTTAAATTACTTACTAATCATACACGGGCTTATGCAAAAGGAGCGTTTAGATTCACGAGACTTTATGCAAATGCTTTCAAAATGAATAATTTTTTCTGGCACCTATTTTAAATTTCACGATCTACGATCTTCCTGTTTCCTGTGCATGCATTCGAAATTAGTATTCTAAATTTTAACCTTAAATTTGTTTTGGATTTAAATTTATATTATTTTTGACTTGTTTAATTTATTTTCTATGTAAAAACATAGTAAAAATAATTATTGTTACTTATATTGTTTTGTCTGTTTTATTTGATTTCACTGTTTGCTACATGAGCAGCACATTTAAAAGTTTACTGTTAATAAATCTCACTAATTGCTACAACTAGCTCCCAAGCACAGAATCAGTAGGACCAGAATTCCCAACTTACGGCGTTATAAATAAGTAATTTTTTAGTAGTACTGTGATGTAAACGCAGTGGGCGCTCTATAGATTTAGCTGACATTGATAGCCAAATAAATAGTGCATGGTTCTTGTTATTATCGAGTTATCTTGAAAATGCGCATGCTCAACATATCGTCGTCGCATCTCGGGAGATCTCGGTAATATTTTCTATGGTCGGCCGCTTGATTAGATAAGGACTGGTCTATTAAATTACGAACGAAATTTTAAACACAGTATGCTCTTATTTTTATTAATAGACCTTGATTCAATCGATTTTTTAAGCATTTAAATTTGAAAATTATTTGAATTAAAAATTGAACCTTTATTTGAACAAACCTCGTAGATTTGGTAATGTGAAGTATATGAATAAAAAAATACAAATTTAATTTCATTTCATGTTATTCTAAAATTTTTATTACATACATACAATTAATAATTAATTGTAATTTTATTTTATGACATTTTTTAAGCAAGGTACAGTCACACATTTAATGTCCTCTGTTCTGTCTGTGGTACTGTGTCTAACCTATTTATTAGATGGTACTAATCTAACCGCGTCGCCACGTACAATAGCTACCGTACATGTGACCGCCCGGCGCCCCTAGTAATAGTAAAATATTGAATTAACTGGTGAAGCTATTGAGTGGCTTTTGTACTTATTTCCAAAATTTACTTAAGTAACTTCCTTGCAAGTTTCATTTTAAAAAATAATTACTGCCCAGACCGCACTTAACTTTTTAAAACGTACATTTTAGGTAATATTTTGGTCCGTACGTCCCAAGGCGTAATATGTACATCTTATGTACGAATTAGATTATTCGTAAAATGTATGTCTATGCAGTACACCTTTAAAACATACTTTTTCTATACAAATATTTAAACCCATTTAAACCATTTATACTCATATTTATATACTGATAGTTTTTTTTTTTAGGGATTTCGGAACTAATTTTATTATTTTTTTTCTAACGTTTCGGTTTATCACCATCATCAGAGAATTACAATTAATATAATATTTTAAAAACATAGTTATGGTTATTTTACATTACAATTTACTTCCAATATTAATTATCAGGTATTTGTTTTAAATTTTAATACATGTTATTGGATTGTCTGTTTTAACACAACTGAGATATTTTAGCATGGTTTGTGGCAATGACTTCAGAAATAGGATCATTGGTTTGTAGGCTCTTAAAATTTTTTTTATGTTACAGAGATAACGTTGGAAATGTATACATATGATTTACTGTAGGTGTTTTGCTTGTGAGTATATAATAAGTTATTTTATTTCAAGAATTATTATTTTGTATCGGCAAGACGTAAAAATTGAATTCATGTTGTATGTACCCCAATCATTTAATTACGTTAAAATAGGTTTCGCTTAAATTTTCAGTGCGATTATTTATGGCGTTGGTATGTCTTTTTATTTGCAGCATTTCATGTATATTTCTTCGGTTATACTTAGGTTCTTTTTCTAATATTTGTATGTTGTTAAAATTAAATCGGTGATTTTTTTCTATGGCGTGTTTGACTAGTGCTGCCGTGTTTTGGTTTCGAATTTTTACGCCATACTTGTGCGTGTATACTCTTTTATATAGATATTGTTTTGATTGGCCTATAAGTACCATTACAGTCGTTGCAGTCTATCTTGTATATAGTGTTAGTTTCGTCTTCGGTTGGTAGTCTAGGTTTAAGTTTTGTGAAAAATTTGTTTGTGGTATTGTATGGTTTATGGGCTACTTTTATATTATGTTGTTTAAATACGTTTGCTATTTTTTCGGATACTGTTGGTATGTATGGCATGGACACATATTTATTATTACTATTATTTAGTGTGTGGGTTGTTTTGTTATAGGTTTTGTGTATTCTTTTTTTATCATTGGTTCATAAAAGTGGTTAGGGTAGGAGTTTGCTTCTAGAACTTTTTTTGATTTTTCAAATCGAGTAATAGTATCCGTATGTATATATTAGTTAATACGTAGTCGGTATAATCGAATAAAAATAAAAGACGGTTATTTTCACTTTGTCGACGTTTCGATTAAATATTTAATCTTCTTCAGGACTAAAAACAATAAAAAACTTACAACTTACAGTACTGTACGGTTACAAACTGGTAGATAAAAATAGAAATAGGATTTTAATATAATTTAACAATTATTCACACACTAATTATGAATTGAATTGATTAAAATATAAAAATGTAAAAAAATAAAACAATTAAAATAACATACAAAAAAATTTTTATAAAAATTTCTTAAAAATTGTTTGAACATTACACTTAAAAAGCAAACATAAAAATACGTAATATCCTTACCTTAAGTGAAACAAACCTCCAATATTCACATTTCACAAATGAAAGTGTCGTAATCATAAAAACAACAGAGTTATGTAAACAATCGGATTGTAACAATTATTAATAGTCAATTCCAGTGTGAATGTCACCATATCATTTAAGACAATAAACTAAGGACTCAAATGTAGTTGATACAAGAAATTCCTTCAGAGATAAAAATAGTAAAAAACAGTAAAAAATATGTTAAGATAACAAACAGAAAAATGTATATAGCAATAATAATAATAATAATAATAATAATAATAACACAGGCGGGAGGGGCCTCACCGGATAGTCTCACCAATGACGACAACAGCAATGCACACGGACGCTTTAAGTGGACGAGGGAACTTCGGGATGACTTGCTGACCTGCCGCGAGAGTAGCGAACCTGAGCGAAGGGGATACATGGCGCGATTGCATGCACTTTGGTGCGAAATGCACCCAGAGCATCGCGCCTTCTCTCAACAACATCTGAGAGATCAAGTATCCTTTCTGCTCAGGACAGGTTACGTAAGGGCACCCCGTCAGCTGGAAGAACTGCCAGCCGCAGTACCACCGTGGCAATTACCAGCTGATGGGGAACATCCTTTTATAGTTCACCGATGTAGACTTAAGGACGAGGGTTAGCCTTAACACCAGGGCTAACCTAAAACCACAAGACCTGGCTAGAATGGACGCGGTCATCGATGAGGAAATTCCGGAAGATGTAGACATCTGGCAAATCAACTGTGCCGTGTACAACGCCGCGAAGCAACTCGTCCCCCGTGAGAGGTCAACCAATCACGGGGTCGAGAAAGCCAAGCGGCGTGTACAAAAATCGAAGGCAAGATACAGTCGGCCAGACAACACGCTTCTCGGATCCAGAGTGTGGTGGAATATAAGATGACTGGTAGAGTTTTTACTCCCAGGATCCGGCGCATAGCTGCCGGATTAAGACGTCAACACCATACTCTAAATCTGACAGTGATGCTTACCATCAAGCATCACTGTCTAGATAGAATCCGAGCGCTTATGGCGATAAAGAAAACATTGAAGAGGCGGGTGAGGAGTATGGAACAAAACAATTTGTTCCGTACTAATCCATCCCGCCTCTTTCAAGAGCCACAGCGTGTTGTCGAGAATCCGCCGACTGTAGAAGATGTCGAAACCCTCTGGAAGGGAATCTACGAAACGACGCGTCCATTCAATAGCGACACTCCATCAATTGCACACTTCGAGGCTCTGTGTCACAGACATCTTGAAGAGCCAGAAGAAGTGTGCCCGGCAATCAGTACGGAGGAAGTCCAACAAGCACTTGTTGGTACCAAGAACTTCGCTGCCCCGGGCCCAGACGGCATTAACAACTGGTGGTGGAAGAAATTTCCTTCCACTCACCGCCGTCTGGCGCGAGTTTTCAACTCATGGTTGAACGAGGGGCAGCAGATTCCGGACTGGTTTGTCGAGGGACGTACTGTGCTTATCCCCAAAAAGGGGGATCTTTCCGACCCGAGGAATTATAGGCCGATCACTTGCCTTAACTCCTGCTACAAGATATTTACACGTATCTTGTATGCTAGGACGCTGAGGTCTGTTGATCCGGTCTTCCAGCAGATACACGAACAGCGTGGTGCCAAGAAGGGCATGGCAGGTTGCAAGGACAGCCTGCTGATAGACCGCTGTATTACACAGGATTCTGTGCAATACAAGCGGAATCTATCGATGGCCTGGATTGATTACCGCAAGGCATTTGATACAACATCGCATGAGCTGTTGTTGTACTTGCTCGAATGTCTTGCGGTACCAGCACCACTAGTGAGATGCATAGAACAGCTGCTACCGCTCTGGAAGACCCGCTTCACCATAACATCAGGTGCACAGCGGGTCACGACAGGGCAGGTGGCATTTAGGAGAGGAGTTTTCCAGGGTGACTCCCTGAGTCCTCTCCTCTTCTGCATCTCACTGCTGCCGTTGTCTGTTGGGCTCCGCCAAACCCGCGGATATCAATGTGGGCCACCCGGCGACCGGAGGCATAAGGTCACCCATCTATTTTATATGGATGACCTTAAACTTTATACCTCCGGAGAGCGCGAACTACAAAACGCTCTTAGGGTGGTCGAAGAATATACGCGGGCAATTGGTATAGAGTTCGGGTTGGACAAATGTGCAGTCGTCCACCTCAAGAGAGGACGATGCGGGGAATTCCCTGAAGATGCGCAGCTCGCAGACGGAAGCATCCTAAGACATCTGGATGCCGGAGAGACCTATACATATCTGGGTGTGCAACAAAGGCACATCCAGGATGTATCACAAATAAAAAGATTCTCTCCGCGGCAAGTACAGACACCGCCTCCGAAAGATTTGGTCTTCCGAACTTTCGGGGAAGAACAAGGTGTCTGCAACAAATATGCTTGCCGTTCCGATTCTGCTCTACTCCTTCGGAGTAGTAAAGTGGAGGGTAGATGAGCTGCGCCAATTAGATAGGGATACCCGCAAGATGATGAATATTCACAGAAGTATTCATCCTAGATCGTCCGTTCCTCGTGTGTACCTCCCACGTCAACGGGGGGCCGAGGACTCTTTAGCTTGGAGTGTACGCATGGCAGAGTAGTACTGAGTATGGCATGTAACATACTTAGGAGCTCAGATCCCCTCTTGCGGTTCGTAAAACATCACGAAACTGTAGGAGTGGGAGCAGGATTGTTCAAGGCAGCAAAGAGAGCCGCAGATGAACTCGGTCTCGCATTTGATATCAGGCGAGGAGGCCGGCGAGGTGTTGATGTTGAGTCAGTCACCGAACTTCAGCCAAACCGTCTGAAAGCCCGAATCAGAGCTGCCGAACAGGAAAAACTGTTTCGGCAGCACGTCGATAAACCCCAACATGGTGTCTTCTATAAGAACATAGAAACACTGGGTTTATCGACCAGGCTGACCTTCGCCTTTCTAAGGTCAGCAGGGCTTAAGTCGGAGACCGAGGGATTCATTATGGCCTGTCAAGATGGTGTTATCAACACCTTGGTCTACCGTAGCCGCGTGTGGCGTGTAGAGGTTCCTGATATCAACTGCAGGACCTGCCATCAGGCGCCGGAATCGCTCATGCACTTACTATCTGCATGCCCTATATATGCGATTTCGGCCTACATCCACCGACATAACGCGGCTTTACGAGTGCTATACTACCATCTAAGGCACTCGTACGGGGTAGACCACACAGCAGTGCTGCCTTACGTCCCCGGAGATATTGAATTCGTTGTCGAGAACGAGAAATGCCGGATTTACTGGAACTACTCGTTCCCGACTGTCAGACTAATCCAAGCCAACAAGCCTGACATAGTCCTCCTCGACCATCAACTCAAGGTGATGTATGTCATCGAGTTCTCGGCACCTGCGGAGAAAAACATCACCTTGAAGGAGGAGGAGAAACGGACCAAATATCGCGATCTCCGGTACGAGCTCCAAGTGCTGTACCCAGGCTACTCGGTCAAAATGGTCGTCCTTATTATCGGTGTACTCGGAGGGATAAAGCCTACGCTGCTCTCTGAACTGAAGATCATACCGGCCTGCCAAAAATCAGCCGAGTGGCTGGCAGGCCAAATGCAGAAGTCGGTCATTCTGGGTTCTCTCCGTCTGCTTAGGGCACATGATTCTGGTATCTACAGTCACTAACCCTGCGGGAGTGAGGGGAGTGGCTGTGGTTGATGCGCCGGCGCGACTCCCGTGAGGCGTCGGAGGCCACGGGAGGACTGACCGGCATCGGGAAACCGAAAAAAAAAAAAAAAAAAAAAAAAAAAAAAAGGGGTGCAAAGGACCGGCAACCTCCACGTTGGTGCACCCTGGACAGGCAGAGGCAACTCTGCCTGACTAATGCCGGCCGGGAGTACCAGGGCTAACCACCCTGGTACTCTTACAGCTCGGGTTCCATATAACCTAAGAAGGGCCCCTCACAATCGACCTCAATCGGATAGAGGTCAAGGACAGATGGGAGGGGCCTTACCGGACGGTCCTAACGATGACGACAATGCTATTGCACATGGACGCTTTAAGTGGACGAGGGAACTACGGGATGACTTGCTGACCTGCCGCGAGAGTAGCGAACCTGAGCGAAGGGGATACATGGCGCGAATGCATGCACTTTGGTGCGAAATGCATCCAGAGCATCGCGCCTTCTCTCAACAACATCTGAGAGATCAAGTATCCTTTCTGCTCAGGACAGGTTACGTAAGGGCACCCCGCCAGCTGGAAGAACTGCCAGCCGCAATCCCACCGCAGCAATTACCAGCTGATGGGGAACATCGTTTAGAGTTCACCGGTGTAGACTTAAGGACGAGGGTTAGCCTTAACACCAGGGCTAACCTAAAGCCACAAGACCTGGCTAGAATGGACGCGGTCATCGATGAGGATATTCCGGAAGATGTAGACATCTGGCAAATCAACTGCGCCGTGTACAACGCCGCGAAGCAACTCGTCCCCCGTGAGAGGTCAACCAATCACGGGGTCGAGAAAGCCAAGCGGCGTGTACAAAAAATCGAAGGCAAGATACGGTCGGCCAGACAACATGCTTCTCGGATCCAGAGTGTGGTGGAATATAAGACGACTGGTAGAGTTTTTACTCCCAGGATCCGGCGCATAGCTGCCGGATTAAGACGTCAACACCATACTCTAAATCTGACAGTGATGCTTACCATCAAGCAGCACTGTCTAGATAGGATCGGAGCGCTCATGGCGATAAAGAAAACATTGAAGAGGCGGGTGAGGAGTATGGAACAAAACAATTTGTTCCGTACGAATTCTTCCCGCCTCTTTCAAGAGCCACAGCGTGTTGTCGAGTATCCGCCGACTGTAGAAGATGTCGAAAACTTCTGGAAGGGAATCTACGAAACGCCGCGTCCATTCAATAGCGACACTCCATCAATTGCACACTTCGAGGCTCTGTGTCACAGACATCTTGAAGAGCCAGAAGAAGTGTGCCCGGCAATCAGTACGGAGGAAGTCCAACAAGCACTTGTTGGTACCAAGAACTTCGCTGCCCCGGGCCCAGACGGCATTAACAACTGGTGGTGGAAGAAATTTCCTTCCACTCACCACCGTCTGGCGCGAGTTTTCAACTCATGGTTGAACGAGGGGCAGCAGATTCCGGACTGGTTCGTCGAGGGACGTACTGTGCTAATCCCCAAAAGGGGGATCTTTCCGACCCGAGGAATTATAGGCCGATCACATGCCTTAACTCCTGCTACAAGATATTTACACGTATCTTGTATGCTAGGACGCTGAGGTCTGTTGATCCGGTCTTCCAGCAGATACACGAACAGCGTGGTGCCAAGAAGGGCATGGCAGGTTGCAAGGACAGCCTGCTGATAGACCGCTGTATTACACAGGATTCTGTGCAATACAAGCGGAATCTATCGATGGCCTGGATTGATTACCGCAAGGCATTTGATACAACATCGCATGAGCTGTTGTTGTACTTGCTCGAATGTCTTGCGGTACCAGCACCACTAGTGAGATGCATAGAACAGCTGCTACCGCTCTGGAAGACCCGCTTCACCATAACATCAGGTGCACAGCGGGTCACGACAGGGCAGGTGGCATTTAGGAGAGGAGTTTTCCAGGGTGACTCCCTGAGTCCTCTCCTCTTCTGCATCTCACTGCTGCCGTTGTCTGTTGGGCTCCGCCAAACCCGCGGATATCAATGTGGGCCACCCGGCGACCGGAGGCATAAGGTCACCCATCTATTTTATATGGATGACCTTAAACTTTATACCTCCGGAGAGCGCGAACTACAAAACGCTCTTAGGGTGGTCGAAGAATATACGCGGGCAATTGGTATAGAGTTCGGGTTGGACAAATGTGCAGTCGTCCACCTCAAGAGAGGACGATGCGGGGAATTCCCTGAAGATGCGCAGCTCGCAGACGGAAGCATCCTAAGACATCTGGATGCCGGAGAGACCTATACATATCTGGGTGTGCAACAAAGGCACATCCAGGATGTATCACAAATAAAAGATTCTCTCCGCGGCAAGTACAGACACCGCCTCCGAAAGATTTGGTCTTCCGAACTTTCGGGGAAGAACAAGGTGTCTGCAACAAATATGCTTGCCGTTCCGATTCTGCTCTACTCCTTCGGAGTAGTAAAGTGGAGGGTAGATGAGCTGCGCCAATTAGATAGGGATACCGCAAGATGATGAATATTCACAGAAGTATTCATCCTAGATCGTCCGTTCCTCGTGTGTACCTCCCACGTCAACGGGGGGGCCGAGGACTCTTTAGCTTGGAGTGTACGCATGGCAGAGTAGTACTGAGTATGGCATGTAACATACTTAGGAGCTCAGATCCCCTCTTGCGGTTCGTAAAACATCACGAAACTGTAGGAGTGGGAGCAGGATTGTTCAAGGCAGCAAAGAGAGCCGCAGATGAACTCGGTCTCGCATTTGATATCAGGCGAGGAGGCCGGCGAGGTGTTGATGTTGAGTCAGTCACCGAACTTCAGCCAAACCGTCTGAAAGCCCGAATCAGAGCTGCCGAACAGGAAAAACTGTTTCGGCAGCACGTCGATAAACCCCAACATGGTGTCTTCTATAAGAACATAGAAACACTGGGTTTATCGACCAGGCTGACCTTCGCCTTTCTAAGGTCAGCAGGGCTTAAGTCGGAGACCGAGGGATTCATTATGGCCTGTCAAGATGGTGTTATCAACACCTTGGTCTACCGTAGCCGCGTGTGGCGTGTAGAGGTTCCTGATATCAACTGCAGGACCTGCCATCAGGCGCCGGAATCGCTCATGCACTTACTATCTGCATGCCCTATATATGCGATTTCGGCCTACATCCACCGACATAACGCGGCTTTACGAGTGCTATACTACCATCTAAGGCACTCGTACGGGGTAGACCACACAGCAGTGCTGCCTTACGTCCCCGGAGATATTGAATTCGTTGTCGAGAACGAGAAATGCCGGATTTACTGGAACTACTCGTTCCCGACTGTCAGACTAATCCAAGCCAACAAGCCTGACATAGTCCTCCTCGACCATCAACTCAAGGTGATGTATGTCATCGAGTTCTCGGCACCTGCGGAGAAAAACATCACCTTGAAGGAGGAGGAGAAACGGACCAAATATCGCGATCTCCGGTACGAGCTCCAAGTGCTGTACCCAGGCTACTCGGTCAAAATGGTCGTCCTTATTATCGGTGTACTCGGAGGGATAAAGCCTACGCTGCTCTCTGAACTGAAGATCATACCGGCCTGCCAAAAATCAGCCGAGTGGCTGGCAGGCCAAATGCAGAAGTCGGTCATTCTGGGTTCTCTCCGTCTGCTTAGGGCACATGATTCTGGTATCTACAGTCACTAACCCTGCGGGATGAGGGGAGTGGCTGTGGTTGATGCGCCGGCGCGACTCCCGTGAGGCGTCGGAGGCCACGGGAGGACTGACCGGCATCGGGAAACCGAAAAAAAAAAAAAAAAAAAAAAAAAAAAAAAAAAAAAAAAAAAAAAAAAAAAGGGGTGCAAAGGACCGGCAACCTCCACGTTGGTGCACCCTGGACAGGCAGAGGCAACTCTGCCTGACTAATGCCGGCCGGGAGTACCAGGGCTAACCACCCTGGTACTCTTACAGCTCGGGTTCCATATAACCTAAGAAGGGCCCCTCACAATCGACCTCAATCGGATAGAGGTCAAGGACAGATGGGAGGGGCCTTACCGGACGGTCCTAACGATGACGACAATGCTATTGCACATGGACGCTTTAAGTGGACGAGGGAACTTCGGGATGACTTGCTGACCTGCCGCGAGAGTAGCGAACCTGAGCGAAGGGGATACATGGCGCGAATGCATGCACTTTGGTGCGAAATGCATCCAGAGCATCGCGCCTTCTCTCAACAACATCTGAGAGATCAAGTATCCTTTCTGCTCAGGACAGGTTACGTAAGGGCACCCCGCCAGCTGGAAGAACTGCCAGCCGCAATCCCACCGCAGCAATTACCAGCTGATGGGGAACATCGTTTAGAGTTCACCGGTGTAGACTTAAGGACGAGGGTTAGCCTTAACACCAGGGCTAACCTAAAGCCACAAGACCTGGCTAGAATGGACGCGGTCATCGATGAGGATATTCCGGAAGATGTAGACATCTGGCAAATCAACTGCGCCGTGTACAACGCCGCGAAGCAACTCGTCCCCCGTGAGAGGTCAACCAATCACGGGGTCGAGAAAGCCAAGCGGCGTGTACAAAAAATCGAAGGCAAGATACGGTCGGCCAGACAACATGCTTCTCGGATCCAGAGTGTGGTGGAATATAAGACGACTGGTAGAGTTTTTACTCCCAGGATCCGGCGCATAGCTGCCGGATTAAGACGTCAACACCATACTCTAAATCTGACAGTGATGCTTACCATCAAGCAGCACTGTCTAGATAGGATCGGAGCGCTCATGGCGATAAAGAAAACATTGAAGAGGCGGGTGAGGAGTATGGAACAAAACAATTTGTTCCGTACGAATTCTTCCCGCCTCTTTCAAGAGCCACAGCGTGTTGTCGAGTATCCGCCGACTGTAGAAGATGTCGAAAACTTCTGGAAGGGAATCTACGAAACGCCGCGTCCATTCAATAGCGACACTCCATCAATTGCACACTTCGAGGCTCTGTGTCACAGACATCTTGAAGAGCCAGAAGAAGTGTGCCCGGCAATCAGTACGGAGGAAGTCCAACAAGCACTTGTTGGTACCAAGAACTTCGCTGCCCCGGGCCCAGACGGCATTAACAACTGGTGGTGGAAGAAATTTCCTTCCACTCACCACCGTCTGGCGCGAGTTTTCAACTCATGGTTGAACGAGGGGCAGCAGATTCCGGACTGGTTCGTCGAGGGACGTACTGTGCTAATCCCCAAAAGGGGGATCTTTCCGACCCGAGGAATTATAGGCCGATCACATGCCTTAACTCCTGCTACAAGATATTTACACGTATCTTGTATGCTAGGACGCTGAGGTCTGTTGATCCGGTCTTCCAGCAGATACACGAACAGCGTGGTGCCAAGAAGGGCATGGCAGGTTGCAAGGACAGCCTGCTGATAGACCGCTGTATTTCACAGGATTCTGCGCAATACAAGCGGAATCTATCGATGGCCTGGATTGATTACCGCAAGGCATTTGATACAACATCGCATGAGCTATTGTTGTACTTGCTCGAATGTCTTGCGGTACCAGCATCACTAGTGAGATGCATAGAACAGCTGCTACCGCTCTGGAAGACCCGCTTCACCATAACATCAGGTGCACAGCGGGTCACGACAGGGCAGGTGGCATTTAGGAGAGGAGTTTTCCAGGGTGACTCCCTGAGTCCTCTCCTCTTCTGCATCTCACTGCTGCCGTTGTCTGTTGGGCTCCGCCAAACCCGCGGATATCAATGTGGGCCACCCAGCGACCGGAGGCATAAGGTCACCCATCTATTTTATATGGATGACCTTAAACTTTATGCCTCCGGAGAGCGCGAATTACAAAACGCTCTTAGGGTGGTCGAAGAATATACGCGGGCAATTGGTATGGAGTTCGGGTTGGACAAATGTGCAGTCGTCCACCTCAAGAGAGGACGATGCGGGGAATTCCCTGAAGATGCGCAGCTCGCAGACGGAAGCATCCTAAGACATCTGGATGCCGGAGAGACCTATACATACCTGGGTGTGCAACAAAGGCACATCCAGGATGTAACACAAATAAAGGAATCTCTCCGCGGCAAGTACAGACACCGCCTCCGAAAGATTTGGTCTTCCGAACTTTCGGGGAAGAACAAGGTGTCTGCAACTAATATGCTTGCCGTTCCGATTCTGCTCTACTCCTTCGGAGTAGTAAAGTGGATGGTAGATGAGCTGCGTCAATTAGACAGAGATACCCGCAAGATGATGAACATTCACAGAAGTATTCATCCTAGATCGTCCGTTCCTCGTGTGTACCTCCCACGTCAACGGGGGGGCCGAGGACTCTTGAGCCTGGAGTGTACGCATGGCAGAGTAGTACTGAGTATGGCATGTAACATACTCAGGAGCTCAGATCCCCTCTTGCGGGTCGTAAAACATCACGAAACTGTAGGAGTGGGAGCAGGATTATTTAAGGCAGCAAAAAGAGCCGCAGATGAACTCGGTCTCGCATTTGACATCAGGCGAGGAGGCCGGCGAGGTGCTGATGTTGAGTCAGTCACCGAACTTCAGCCAAATCCTCTGAAAGCCCGAATAAGAGCTGCCGAACAGGAAAATCTGTTTCGGCAGCACGTCGATAAACCCCAGCATGGTGTCTTCTATAAGAACATAGAAGCACTGGGTTTATCGACCAGGCTGACCTTCGCCTTTCTAAGGTCAGCAGGGCTTAAGTCGGAGACCGAGGGATTCATTATGGCCTGCCAAGATGGTGTTATCAACACCTTGGTCTACCGTAGCCGCGTGTGGCGTGTAGAGGTTCCTGATATCAACTGCAGGACCTGCCATCAGGCGCCGGAATCGCTCATGCATTTACTTTCTGCATGCCCCATATATGCGATTTCGGCCTACATCCACCGACATAACGCGGCCTTACGAGTGCTATACTACCATCTAAGGCACTCGTACGGGGTAGACCAGACACCAGTGCTGCCTTACGTCCCCGGAGATATTGAGTCCGTTGTCGAGAACGAGAAATGCCGGATTTACTGGAACTACTCTTTCCCGACTGTCAGGCTAATCCAAGCCAACAAGCCTGACATAGTCCTCCTCGACTATCAACTCAAGGTGATGTATGTTATCGAGTTCTCGGCACCTGCGGAGAAAAACATCACCTTGAAGGAGGAGGAGAAACGGACCAAATATCGCGATCTCCGGTACGAGCTCCAAGTGCTGTACCCAGGCTACTCGGTCAAAATGGTCGTCCTTATTATCGGTGTACTCGGAGGGATAAAGCCTACGCTGCTCTCGGAACTGAAGATCATACCGGCCTGCCGAAAACCAGCCGAGTGGCTGGCAGGTCAAATGCAGAAGGCGGTCATTCTGGGTTCTCTCCGTCTGCTTAGGGCACACGATTCTGGTATCTACAGTCACTAACCCTGCGGGATGTGGGGAGTGGCTGTAGGTGTTGCGCCGGCGCAACTCCCGTGAGGCGTCGGAGGCCACGGGAGGACTGACCGGCATCGGGGAACCGACAAAAAAAAAAAAAAAGTAAGAGCCAGAGCGTGCTGTACATAATCCGCCGACTGTAGAAGATGTCGAAACCTTCTGGAAGGGAATCTACGAAACGACGCGTCCATTCAATAGCGACACTCCAGCAATTGCACACTTCGAGGCTCTGTGTCACAGACATCGAGAAGAGCCAGAAGAAGTGTGCCCGGCAATCAGTACGGAGGAAGTCCAGCAAGCACTTGTTGGTACCAAGAACTTCGCTGCCCCGGGCCCAGACGGCATTAACAACTGGTGGTGGAAGAAATTTCCTTCCACTCACCGCCGTCTGGCGCGAGTCTTCAACTCATGGTTGAACGAGGGGCAGCAGATTCCGGACTGGTTCGTCGAGGGACGTACTGTGCTTATCCCCAAAAAGGGGGATCTTTCCGACCCGAGGAATTATAGGCCGATCACTTGCCTCAACTCCTGCTACAAGATATTTACACGTATCTTGTATGCTAGGACACTGAGGTCTGTTGATCCGGTCTTCCAGCAGATACATGAACAGCGTGGTGCCAAGAAGGGCATGGCAGATTGCAAGGACAGCCTGCTGATAGACCGCTGTATTACACAGGATTCTGTGCAATACAAGCGGAATCTATCGATGGCCTGGATTGTCTACCGCAAGGCATTTGATACAACATCGCACGAGCTATTGTTGCACTTGCTCGAATGTGTTGCGGTACCAGCACCACTAGTGAGATGCATAGAACAGCTGCTGCCACTCTGGAAGACTCGCTTCACCATAACATCAGGTGCACAGCGGGTCACGACAGAGCAGGTGGCATTTAGAGGGGAGTTTTCCAGGGCGACTCCTTGAGTCCTCTCCTCTTCTGCATCTCACTGCTACCGTTGTCTGCTGGGCTCCGCCAATCCCGCGGGTATCAATGTGGACCACCCAGCGACCGGAGGCATAAGGTCACCCATCTATTTTATATGGATGACCTTACTTTATGCCTCCGGAGAGCGCGAACTACAAAACGCTCTTAGGGTGGTCGAAGAATATACGCGGGCTATTGGTATGGAGTTCGGGTTGGAGAAATGTGCAGTCGTCCACCTCAAGAGAGGACGATGCGGGGAATTCCCTGAAGATGTGCAGCTCGCAGACGGAAGCATCCTAAGACATCTGGATGCCGGAGAGACTTATACATATCTGGGTGTGCAACAAAGGCACATCCAGGATGTATCACAAATAAAAGATTCTCTCAGCGGCAAGTACAGACACCGCCTCCGAAAGATTTGATCTTCCGAACTTTCGGGGAAGAATAAGGTGTCTGCAACTAATATGCTTGCCGTTCCGATTCTGCTCTACTCCTTTGGAGTAGTAAAGTGGAGGGTAGATGAGCTGCGCCAATTAGACAGAGATACCCGCAAGATGATGAATATTCACAGAAGTATTCATCCTAGATCGTCCGTTCCTCGTGTGTACCTCCCACGTCAACGGGGGGGCCGAGGACTCTTGAGCGTGGAGTGTACGCATGGCAGAGTAGTACTGAGTATGGCATGTAACATCCTCAGGAGCTCAGATCCCCTCTTGCGGTTTGTGAAACATCACGAAACTGTAGGAGTGGGAGCAGGATTGTTTAAAGCAGCAAAAAGAGCCGCAGATGAACTTGGTCTCGCATTTGACATCAGGCGAGGTGGCCGGCGAGGTGCTGATGTTGAATCAGTCACCGAACTTCAGCCAAATCGTCTGAAAGCCCGAATCAGAGCTGCCGAACAGGAAAATCTGTTTCGGCAGCACGTTGATAAACCCCAGCATGGTGTCTTCTATAAGAACATAGAAACACTGGGTTTATCGACCAGGCTGACCTTCGCCTTTCTAAGGTCAGCAGGGCTTAAGTCGGAGACCGAGGGATTCATTATGGCCTGCCAAGATGGTGTTATCAACACCTTGGTCTACCGTAGCCGCGTGTGGCGTGTAGAGGTTCCTGATATCAACTGCAGGACCTGCCATCAGGCGCCGGAATCGCTCATGCATTTACTATCTGCATGCCCCATATATGCGATTTCGGCCTACATCCACCGGCATAACGCGGCGTTACGAGTGCTGTACTACCATCTAAGGCACTCGTACGGGGTAGACCAGACACCAGTGCTGCCTTACGTCCCCGGAGATATTGAGTCCGTTGTCGAGAACGAGAAATGCCGGATTTACTGGAACTACTCGTTCCCGACTGTCAAGCTAATTCAAGCCAACAAGCCTGACATAGTTCTCCTCGACCATCAACTCAAGGTGATGTATGTCATCGAGTTCTCGGCGCCAGCGGAGAAAAACATCACCTTGAAGGAGGAGGAGAAACGGACCAAATATCGCGATCTCCGGTACGAGCTCCAAGTGCTGTACCCAGGCTACTCAGTAAAAATGGTCGTCCTTATAATCGGTGTACTCGGAGGGATAAAGCCTACGCTGCTCTCGGAATTGAAGATCATACCGGCCTGCCAAAAACCAGCCGAGTGGCTGGCAGGTCAAATGCAGAAGGCGGTCATTCTGGGTTCTCTCCGTCTGCTTAGGGCACACGATTCTGGTATCTACAGTCACTAACCCTGCGGGATGTGTGGAGTGGCTGTAGTTGATGCGCCGGCGCGACTCCCGTGAGGCGTCGGAGGCCACGGGAGGACTGACCGGCATCGGGAAACCGAAAAAAAAAAAAAAAAAAAAGTAAACCAAAAACTAAAAAAGTATAAATTATAATAAGGTTTTAGTCCTGAAGAAGATTAAATATTTAATCGAAACGTCGACAAAGTGAAAATAACCGTCTTTTATTTTTATTCGATTATACCGACTACGTATTAACTAATTTTTTGATTTTTTTTGCAGATTATTTGGTCTGTATTTTGATTGTGCAAGTTGAATGGCACGATCTATTAGGCTGTAGATGACGCTTTTTTGTAGTTGTTTGGTATGTGGGATTTAAAGTTTAGTTACTTTGCAACCACACTTCTTCTGTGTACCAGTTGGTTTCGATGATACCATCCTTATTATATTTAACTGTTAAATCTAAAAAGTTTATGCTATTGTTTTGTTCTGTTTTCTTAGTCCCTTCTTATTCACATAACTGACTTTATTGCACCAATTCTTACAGATTTAATTAATGCTTCATTTTGTCAAGGTATCTTCCCAGTAAATCGTAAAACCGCAATTGTAATTCCAGTTCATAAGAAAAATGATAACATGGATATGGCTAATTACAGAGCAATATGCCTGTTATCAGTATTCTCTAAAGTATTTGAAAATGCGTATTACAACAGATTAATTAAGTTTGTAAATAATCATGATATACTTTATAAATATCAGTTTGGTTTTCGTAAAGGCCTGTCTACTGAAGATGCTTCGGTTTCCTTTACTAACTATATTCTAGAGCAATTGGACAAAAGTAAAAAAGTTGTAGGCATCTTTTTTGACTTTACACGAGCCTTCGACATGGTGAACCATAGTATTCTCCTAGAAAAAATGTATAATTACGGAATAAAAGGATTATCCTATGGTTATGTTCCTACTAATCAAATAGAACACAAAAGTCCTTCTAAGATCTGAAACAGAGGACTATTGTTCTGATCTGCGACCGTTAGGTGTCGGGGTACCTCAAGGCAGCACGCTGGGCCCCTGCCATTTATTTTATTATAAATAACTCATGAAAATGTAAAAGTTTGAACATGTATCACTATTTGCTGATGATACTGCAGCAGTTGCATGAGCTAACAACTTTACGTGCCTCAGTCAATTAGCTAGTAAGGGTACCGAAAATATGGAATCCTACTGCAACAATAATGGTCTGTTACTAAACATAACTAAAACACATTTAGTTTCATTTTCAGTAAGAGAAAATAATTGTAGTATTTTAGTCAAATCATCTGACAAATCGTTAAAACAGGGTCCTAGTATAAAATTCCTAGGCTTGCAAATTGACTACAACCTATCATGGCATTCTCAAATAGAGTATATCATAAAGAGGTTGTCATGTTATTGTTTTTCAATTTGGTAAATGAAACACACATTGCTAACGTACTACTATGCCTACGTAAATTCTATTCTCACCTATGGTATTATAAACTGGGGTAACTCAAATAGAATAACTGATGTACTTATTATGCAGAAAAATATCATAAGAACGATGTGCTTGAAACCTAGATCATATTCTTGTAAAAATCTTTTCAACGGTATGGATATACTAACAGTGATTTCATTATATATTTTTAAATGTGTTGTGTTTGTCAAAAAGAATCCTGAGAAATTTACTCAAAGTTCTGAAGTTGCCCAGTATGATTTATGGTACGGAAACCACATTAGACTACCTCATCACAAACTAGCACTTTTATCAAATAGTTCCTATGTGATGCCTGTCAAATTGTTTAACCATCTACCTCTTCAAATAAAAAATATTGAAAATCTAAATCTTTTCCAGAACACAATTAAGTCATTGCTATTAAAGCATAGTTTCTATTCAGTCTATGAATACTTCAATACTCCTCTTATCTAGATAAACTGTTGTATGCTGTCTGACTGTTCATATCTGCATGTATAAGTTGTGTTTACAATTAGTTATTTTTATATATATATATATATATATATATATATATATATATATATATATATATATATATATATATATATATATATATATATATATATATATATATATATATATATATATATATATATATATATATATATATATATATATATATATATATATATATGTGTGTGTGTGTATATGTGTGTGTGTATATGTGTGTATATGTATATATGCATGTATGTATGTGTATACATGTTTAAACTTGTTCAATTTTAATTCTATTTATATGTATACTGTCGCATTCAATGTATTTTATTATACCTTAAATGAA